>JAGGAQ010006015.1:0-67106 GCA_017657225.1 Termitomyces sp. T69sscA | reverse complement strand
TCGTTTTACCGAGCAGTTTCAGAACAATTTCTTGACTCTTTTAAAAGAGAGACTCTAGTTGTTTCTTATCTATCATGATCTCAATAGAATAGTATGATATATAGTATGTGCTCAAGCTTGCTGTTCACGACAAACTCACGGATGCAGTGGTCAAGCAATGAGCGTGACAACGCATTGAACATCTGGATCACGCCAATCACGCCAAGAATTTTCACTCGGCTAACTTTTGATGGATGTCGAAACTGCCAAAAACCGTGTTGCAAATACTCTCTATTTATCTCAGTACTTCGCTATCTCAAGCGGTGATGATTGATTTAAGGACCGAATCAAAGTACCTGTAAAACTTGCAAATAGTGCGACTGATATTACAAGGTTGAGTATTGGTCACATTTGCTGTGTCCGGAGATGATTATCACGCACAGCCCATTTGTAAGATGCGTGGTGCCTACTGTTACGAAAGGTTTCGTCTGCCTTGTTGAGTACAACACACCACTTCTAGTTTTAGCTACGTCGAAGAAGCAGACTTCGATCATGTTTTACTACACCCCTTCTGTCAAAAAACAAATCATTAACCGCTGGTCGACAGCATTTGCTGTGACGGACTCCGTGATGACTCAAATCTTTTCCACACTCAGAACTTATAAAACATTGAGAAAGGCGGTTTCTCCCGTGCACGGATTTCTCGACTTGCAATCTGAAGATTCTGCTTGGCTGTTCAACCGTTTATCCTTTGAAAGTAGGAACAATGATGTTTTACAGAAGAGATTCTGCGACAGATTCTGATGTCCTCTCTGCACGTCAGTAAATCTTTGTTCCTCCTTTCAATGTCTAACTCTGAGTCTTCTCGTTTTAGTGATCGCTATTCTACTGTCAATTTCCACTGCATGCCTTTTGTCTCTCACATTCTGGCAGCTTCGGCGGAGGACAATATACAGAAAATGGCAATCTCGACAGACTTGGGATACTCTTCCTTTGTCTCCTGTAAATGACGCCGAACTGGTATGGGTACCCTATATTCTAGCTGATGGTCCGTCCAAACTCGTGGAGAAACAATCCGTCGTTGATCCTTATGCGGATGACGCCGAAAAGCAGTGTTTGCGAATTGTTGAAGGTATATCCGAATTCTTTCTATCCGAAAGTAGCCGTGATATCACATTCCTAGAACCTCCACCACCAATCTACATGCCGCGGCGGACTGAAGTCAAGGTGGTCCCTGAATACTTCCTGAAATGAATTGTGGCGTAGATGGCATATGCACGCGACTTCTGTCGCCGTTCCCATACTTATGTGAAGACAGTCTCATAGTTCTGCAACATATTGCTCAGTCACAAATACATATGTACCCAAAAACAAGGTACCTGCTTTTGAATTTTCAACTACATATGATTGTTTTTCGTTGATGCACCAGTGGTTTCGAAACCTAGTTGAGCGACTGATTCGTCTCGAGGGCTATACGCCGAAAAAAAATGTCGACTCATCTCTCATTGGCTTCACCATGCCGTCCTTGAAATTAAGTGCGTAAGAGTACCATGGTCATCAGCGATACCCACAGTAAGATGCCATGAGCTAGTCGTGGTCCCTTACTAATCAACCGAGGCAGAACCACAAGACAAAACTTGATTACTGGAAAAATCCGACTGCTGGAAAACATTCAGTCCATAAACATATCGAAACTAGTACACTGTTTTGTGCAGGATATAGAAAGAAGGGTTTCAAACGAGAGAGATGCAACGAATATTATGATAACTGTTAATGTGCTAGAGGAAAGCATGTGATAGTACGCGAGTGTGCAGAGTCAATAAAGTCCAATGGAGATTAGATGTTTAACTATGTTGAGGGTCAAGTTCGATCGGGCATGAGGCATCAGACACCTGCGTCGATGTCTGGTGTGAAGTTGGCAGGCCAAGGATACTCATGTCGAGAACAAGGCGGAACTTGAGGGCTATTACAGACCTGAGCGAGGGAGAGAAATAAGAAAAAAACGCAGCAGACATACGTTCACGCTGCCCATTAGCAAAAAGTGTTCTGCTTTTGCACGCGTTATACCAATTCATCCCTACAGAAGATGAGAAATGGGGTCATGAATCAAGTCATACAACGCACATGTCTGGTCTGAAGAATTCGACGCGACATAGGTGAAGTTGAGGGGGACGAGAATATCCGGAAATGATTTAGCTGGAAGGGTGTGAGAGCCCCAGTCGCCAACACCGACAAGCCTGGCAGTTTGCAAGTCATAGACGCTTGCTTTGAGAGACTTGAAATGAATAGGTACATAGTTATTGTCTGTGTTCACCTGGAGGGAAGCAAATGCAGGGAACGAAAAGTTGGCGGGAGCCCGATTGAAGTATGTGGGTACAGAATTATTCCAGTCTCCATTTGCTGGCTGCAGCGGGGCATCGTTATCAAAGGAAAACGCGGGTACGCGGGGAATCGTGAATCCAAGAATGATGGCGACACTAGATTGACAAGTCAGAGAACAAGCATGATATAGCAGAACACCAATGCTCACATAGCACATAGACAAAATACCGTGATGACTAGTGTCCTTCTTGTGAAATACTTGCCACAGATTCCCCGTTCCCCTCTCTTCCACGCAACAAATTTCTCGCGACGTGCGTCCGCCTTTCTTTCTCGCCGACCTGCTTTGGTCATATCCCGCATCTCTGAGCGACCCCACTCTGGTCCGAGTGCTGGAACTGTGACCATCTCAACCGTACTCGCACCTGTATTATCATCTTCTTGTTTCGGCGTTGAAGGAGGTAGCTGTTGATAACTTGATGGGGTATGTCAGCACCACTTCACCAACAGACCGTGTCCCGCACCCTTTTTCTGGCTGGCCAAACGCACTGCTATATCGAGGCCCAGTGTTGTTGAAGTCTGCGTACACATCCCAGATCGCTTCGCCAACACGGTTCCCAGCTTCCTCGTCCTCGTCCGAGCCACCTTTCAAAGGTTCCTCTCTGCCTGCATGGAAGAATGAACCTCTGTTGTATCCAGCAGTACTTGTGCGAGGGCCATTGAGTGGGTCCAAGCTATTGCGAGGCCCTCGCTCGGGATTGTAAAACGACGAAGCATCGTCTCGGGGACGTCCAGCTGTCGTTGTCGCCGGGAAATCGGCGTTGAGAGCATCTAACGAGCCTTTGCGACCTCCATAAAAAGAGGATACGTTGGACTTGCGGTCATAATCCATAGCCACTGGCAAGAAAGATGAAAAGGAGTGTGATGAGTACACGTGGGATTTGTTCTCCGGGGATAATCCACCGGTTGCAATGATTTGAGTATGTAAGTATGGTATGTCAGTTATCAACCCTGAACACATTTCGATAGAAAACTAAGATAGCTTCACACTTCAATTAAGTACATGGATAGTAAGTCTGAGCAAACCCGCGTTTTACTAGTCAGTAGAGACGACAACTGATAGGCTCTTTTCCGTCTACTAATCTCTTGTGAATGATGTTACTTGTGAAGGAGGACCACTATACAGATTGAGTGTCAGACAAACCTCAGTAAGACGATTGAAAACGCCGTACCCCATTACCAACAAAGACTGCTGCCCTTCGTGCGATCTCCATGTCAACGGACATGTTCACTTCGGTCTGCTCTTGATCAAGCTCTAAATCCCTACTTGTAACGATGGTATACCAGCCATCTTCTCTAAGAGTCGCCTTGAGCTGTTCAAGCCACTCGCCCTTGGCGTTCGTCAATAAGAAAAGCACATCTAGCGTTTTGTGACCTGTCTTTGACTGTCGCAGGTAATCGTACCGCGAGTCCCGGACCTTCGCTACAATGTCGTCAAATTGTGGTAAGCAGTGTTTCATATACTTTTCAATGTTTTCGGGTGTATTTTCCCCTTGTTTTCCGCCTGGCGGGGGCGTGAAACTGTCGGGAAGCTCTTCAAGTAAATTCCAGCTATAGAACGTCGAGTTCCATTTTGCAAGATGCAAGCAGGCCTCTTTGAAATCTCCACGGCGGGCATGAATGGCAAGCATGCGGTCATAGGGACTGCGAGATACTGGGTGCTTCGAACGAGGTCCACGAGGATTGAAGAGATATGCGTTTCTTTCGACAGCAGATACGACAATGGGGGAAGGTTCGAGGAGGCGAGAAGTTGGTGATTGGGAGAACGTGGGCCACAGAGAAAGGATGCGTGTATTGCCCCAGAGCCACAGATCAAAAGTTTGGGGATAAAAGTCTTTTTGGTAGTGTTCCGGCTCGATTTCTATACAGCGTTCGGGCGCATCGAGAAGTATCTTTTTCCAATGGTTGAAGATGTCAATGCCGTCTGCCCAGCCAATGATGGGTTTGACTTCACGAGTGTTAATTATACGTCGTTCCTTTCGTGGGCACACGACATCAAACCATTCTTCAGATATAGAACGCGGAGCGTCATCCCCCACGTCCCATGAGCCGCCCGCGGACGGTCCGGAAATGATGGCATTGAGAGGAGTATGAGGGAGGGATTCATTATTCCGGTATACTTGCGGTGGCCAGGGGTAGTGCTCTTCTTTCCAGACAAACGGCTGGAACACATATGCCCGCTTTGACTCGTATGCAAGATGTGTGTTCATCAGACTGTACAGTTGTCAAGTTCATGGGTTCAGCCGTGGAGATGATTGCACACACATTTCATTGAAAGCATTGTTCCAGCCCAGCTGCTTTACTTGGTTCGAGAACTTGACGTAGCGACCATCTTTGCCTTCTGGAAAGGGCAAGTCGAGATTATGTTGGGGAAGATCACGCTCCCACTGTTTCAGCTTCTGCAAGGTCGGAGGAACATCCCACTTCGCCTTGGTTTTGGGTTCGGCGGTAATGTTAGGGGAATGGTTAGTCGTGTAGATGCTTGCAGGGTGAGTGACGAGGAAGATGACGAGGACCACGAGACCACAGAAGAGCCAGCGCCGGCGGCTTAGTTGGCTGGACATTCGCCATATTGAACTGGGTCTGTCATTCCACCCAGACATGGAATAAAGAGGAAAGCTGCGCTGTAGCCAAGACAATCAAATTCAATCAGATCAGCTCCAATAGAATTTGGCTTCCCGAATCCTTCCACTTACCGCTTCTGGATCGACCAGGACTTTGCGTCTCGTTGGTAACATCGAAGCTGTCTAGGAAGACGTCTGTGTGAACCAGTATGCGTGACTCTCATCATTGCAACTTTGTTTTCGGCAAACGGCAGCCCTCAGGTAAGGATGTTATTCTATGTTATCTAATCGACGGAGGTATCAACAAAGTGTACTTGATATCCCCGATATGTGGATCAAACTCTTTATATTCTTGTCTACAAGTGGGCGAGAGCTACTTGATTGGTGCTAGTCAATTTCCCGTCGTTGACGGATAGATAGCCCCCGGCGCAAACACGTGGCATCTCCGGCCGCACAAGCGTGTAACTTCTGCTGCCTATTTGTTTCATGGAAAAAACTACGTTCCAAGCGTGATGTAACTTTGTTCTCTCTTTTGGAAGTCAGCCCGCTTGGATATTGGCATGCCAAACTTGAATTTGAAGGCCACACTTGATATCTCATCGATGTCGTGAAGAACGAGGGCAAACGGCAACAAAAGCTTCACAATTGAGTGACGGATCTCCTAGCTGGCGGCAGCCTATGTACTGCGACGACCGCTTCGTTTGACATAGCATCGCTCTATTTTTAACACATTGATGAATATCAGAGCTCTTGCCGACACGCAGTGAACATCGTCTTCCCCACCACCCACTGTTCTCCCCTCGGATGAGAGTCTTCACCGCCTCCGTTTCAGTGACGCTTCTAGCTGGTGTCTCAGTCATATCACCTGCTGTTGCAACCAGTTACAGCCTCATAAGAGACTACTCGGGCCCAAATTTTTTCGACAACTGGACGTTTTTTGATCATTGCAAGTACAAGGATTGTCACAATACGTGCCCTAATTTTACCTACAAACAGTCGATAACCTGACGAATGGGGATGCAGTGTAGGTTGTCTTCCAGGCCGCTGAGCAAATGAAGTGCCTTATCGTTGCCTAGTTTTGTTTCGGCAGCTGAGGCAGCTTCCTCTAAGCTTGCCTTTGTCGACCCTTCGACCAAACACGCAATAATCAAAGTCGATAACACGTCTACGGTACTTTTGAACGATAAGAGAAACACTGTCCGCATCACTACTAACGAGCGTTACGACCTGGGAACTGTTTGGGTAGCAGATCTGTTCCATATACCTTTTGGAGTAGGTCATTTTGTGAGTCGAGCGCCAAAAAATAGCAGCTAATTTACGACGATAGTGCTCTGTTTGGCCCGCATGGTATTCATTTTTTTCCATGAGAGAATATTTTATATATACGTAGTCGCTTCTCAGGTGGTCTCAGGCACCCGATTGGCCAACAGGAGGGTGAGTATACGGTTGGGTTGATCCTTCCAATACTGACTGCATCTCCTTTAGCGAGATCGATACCATAGAAGGTGTGAATCTAGTTAATCAGAACCAGATGGGGCTGCACACCCTACCTGGCTGCATGTCTACCAACCCGAGCTTGGTTTCTAGCTCAAAAGAAAGTAGCGGGGACTGTTCATTTCTCGCAAATGAGAATTCAGGATGTATCGTGTTTGATACACTCCCGACTTCCTTTGGTCAAGGTTTCGCTGCAGCAGGAGGAGGTGTATACGTGACCGAATATGCGACAACCGGTATCTCGTAAGTTGCTGTGTGTGCTGAATCCTATCCCTGGTGTCATCTTCATAATTTGCTCGCCTGATGGTCTGACATGCTATACTTAGAGTGTGGTTCATCCCACGATCAAAGGTTTCTGAATCTCTTACTTCCGGTAACGATATCGACACGTCCACACTCGGTACCCCCTCTGGCAACTGGCCGTCAACGAATTGCAGTATGACTGAATTCTTCCGACCTCAGAATTTGATATTTGACATTACTCTCTGCGGTGGTATGTGATTTTATCCGTTTGTCTCTTCCTTTGGAATGCTGACCTCGTGTCTTCCCTGCTAATAAGATTTTGCTGGCAATCCCTCTGTCTTCGCAGAGACATGCTCTGGCACCTGCTACCCTGATTATGTTGTGGGTAACGGTTCGAATTATGCTACAGCGTACTTCGAGATTGCATCTGTTCGCGTGTTTAGCAGTGATGGGACCAACGACAATGACAGTACAGCAGGAGGCACCACCTCAGGAAATGGAACCACCACCTCAGGAAGTGGAAACACCACCTCAGGAAATGGAACCACCAACTCAGGAAGTGGAAACACCACCTCAGGAAATGGAACCACCAACTCAGGAAGTGGAACCACCAACTCAGGAAGTGGAAACGCCATCTCAGGAAGTGGAAACACCACCTCAGGAAATGGAGCAAACGCAATGGTACAGACTAATAACATAGTGGCATTGATGTGCTCTGTGACCATTGGAGGAGTAGCTCTTCTATTTGCTTAATTAGTGATGGACCCTACATCAATGAACCATTGTTTTACGAGTCGATGGGAGTGAGTTGGTGTTTCGATTGTGAAGAGGAAGGATCAACTCAAAAATACGAGCAGGCAAGACGTTAAGATATAGGTTCTAGTAGCAGTAACAAAATCGTATCTGGATGACTATATCGGAAACAATGAAAATGCAATTACGCCTCGGACATCTGTACATCGATGCCGTCTGGAGAGTCTCCAACAAGAAGCGCGTCCGCAGCCTTTCTGAGAACAGAAATTTTCTCTCGCATGATGTTGATTGCTTCGAGCAAAAGACGTTCGGGAGCGTACGGTCCTTCTGATTCGATGTTGACTAAAAGAGTAGTCGGCGTCAACAAGATGACTTCCATTATCACGAGTAGAGTAAACGCACATAGGAAGTGATCTCGTACGCGACTTAGCTCCACTGAATCCGAGAATTCAGGATGCCGCAGCACCTCACGGCTGACGGGATCTTTGCGCACATTATATTCATCGATGGAAACTTCCTTTGTTTGTGGGTGGATGTTGACAACTCCAGGTGCGAAACATTGCTGGAATTTTTCAGCCAGATGTGGTGGAATCGGCTTTTTTATTGTTATATGAGGGAGAAGGCGGTAAGAAGCAGTGGCTAGACAAGCAAATGACAAATGAGCCAGATAGTCCATGGGAGAAGGGGAACGAGATGGACAGACCGACTGGACTGAATTTCGCGTGATCCTTGCCGACCCCTTTCACAGCATGCAACTCCATTTCTACCGCTTGGCCCGGTCTTAGCTTGGCGAGGACGATATTCGGGTTGGTCGGTGCTGGTGGACGATCGGCAAAAACTTCACTTTGTTCACCTGCTGGCACCCATTGAAGATGGGAAGAGAGGAGTTCATGGTTTTTGTAGAGTTCAGATGGCTTTGTGCTGTCTTTCGGTGCGTTGTTGTTTCGTTCGCACAGGAGACTTATTTTGAACACAACCGTATTGCGGTCCGTGTACGCTTCGTCGTCCGCTGGTTATCTTGTTAGCGCTGCCTTCAATAACAAAATCTGATAGAAGAGACGTACTCCCCCGCATGCTCATCCGCGCCGGGTCGATATTCAGAGGAATGAGACCGAGGCGATGTGCGAGTACTTCGTCCTGGATAACACTAATGTTGTCCCAGACATATACATGCTCGATAGCGACTGTTGGTACCTGTTTTGTGTGAGCAAAGCGTTTTCAGTTAGCAATAGAATCCAAGCATACCTCTGCCATCAATATCCGACGAAAAGCATTTGCGATTGAGGCATCCACCCCCACCAAGTCAAAATCTATTGAACGTTGCGATAACCTCTGGACGCTAACTTTCAAGTTCTACCCTTGCAAAAGAGATTTTCAGTTGACCGTGGTACAAGATCTCAGAGCGTTACAGCGCACCTTTTTAAATGTTTCTAAATTCCAAGAATTGTCCTCTCCATGAAAGTGTCCCGGGTAGTCTGTGCTAGAAACATTCGTTACCCGTTCTGCATGCACGCCCACCAGTCTCCTTGGATCAATTTGATTTCGAGACGGCATGAAGGACAAGATGAGAGCCAAAATTTGGTGCTATGTATCAATACATGTAAACAAGCCTGATACTTCTGGACTGCGACACGGCAAGACGCGTGCACCACTTTCCGTCCAATGAATTCACAATTTCAGCATTGGTCCATGGAAGATACTATCGAGAGAGGAGAAGTCCGGAAAATCCTCACCCAATCTATTTCCCAGGAAATGGTAATACGAGAACGATGCGAGTCCCAATGTTTTCTTTGCCCACGTGACAAGTTCAGGGCTGGTCTATTCGCGAAATCCGTGGCTCGAGCTGTTCAGCTTCATCGTTCACACGCGAACTCTACATGAGACGGAGGAGCAACAAATCTACAAAGGTAAACAGGGTACCCTCGCTCCCTCGTAACCCCATGGATGACATATACAGGTCCCAAATGTCAAACTTCGCCCAGCACAAGAGGGTGCAATACCGCGGCCTTTACGACGTGACGACTCTATTTGGGCGGAAGAAAGTCAGCTAGGAAGCGATGATACTGTTGCTGTGGATCTCTGTCCGCGTCCATTTAGGGGAGTGGTGCTCTGTGCGACGGGAGCGTTTGATAAGGTGTGCCGTTTGTTAAATAACTTGATGCTCTCAATTAACATTTTAAGTAGCCGACTATATTTAAACAGGCGGTAGAGCTCGGTGCTACTACGACGAATGCCTTTACTGACCGTGTCACTCATCTGGTGGCAGTGGACCATGGGGGTGCCAAGTATCAGGTGAGTACATGGTCCCGATTCTTGGACAATATATTGATATCTGTTTAGTGTGCGCTTGAGAGGAAAATACCTATCTTGCACCCTTCTTGGATTTCGGATAGTTATCAGATATGGTTGCGGGGGGATGACGTCGAAATGGAGGATGTGCGTGAGAATCTACATACTACATGGACGAAACTAATTTTGCACAGGAAGTTGCGAAATATCGTCTGCCAATATTCTCTGGCGTGGTAATTTGTCCATCTGGAATTGGTGAACTCGTACGACGGACCCAGATCAACAAGCTGGTGACAGAACATGGCGGCGTCTACTTGAAGAATCTTGAACGACCTGTGAGGGTAACACATTTGCTCTGCTCTGGGGAACAGGAGACAGACAAGATGAAATATGCAGAGAAATTTAACAGTAGGGGTGAAGCCAACGTCCATCTTGTCTGGGAGGAATGGTTCTGGGACTCGTTAGAGTTCGGAGGTTAGCCCTCGAAACTGCGCGGCTGGCTGTCCTTCATTGACTTGCTTGTCAGGTAGATTTGATGAGGAGAAATATCAGGTTCGAAGGCCGCGGCCAGAGCGCAAACCCCCTCAAAAAGAGGCACAATCCACTTCACCCCCGCCAACCTCAGCTGCTCCTTCAGACCAGCCTGATGACGATCAAGACGAGTCAGAGGAAGAACTTGCCAATGTCAAGCGTTTACCCGAAGCGACACTTCAACTTTGGAGTAGCCTTCTTGGCCGGCGTGGTTACGAAATATCGGATGGTGAACTTATCAAGAGTCCGTCCAAAATGCCACGAGCGTCCATGCCACGGCCACCATCGCCTCTACCCGAGGGAAGAAAGGGAGAGAGGAGTGTGATTTCACAGTTTCGACGCGCGAACTCCTTTGCTCCCGTCCGGTCTGAAGCAGCGTCCTCTTCGCGGCCCCAGCCTTTTAGACGTACACGGACAATATCAGTTATGGATACCGCAGCCAATGGTGGATCATTTATGGCTTCTGCGCGTCCGGTACGCAAGGGAGACGTCAATGGCGAAAGTTCGACCTACTTGGCCGCCAATGCAACAGGCATATTTGCTGGTCTCAAATTTTCCGCCTTGGGAGAAGCCAAGTCATCTTCAGTGCGTACAGCAATTGAGGAGAATGGCGGTCGGATGCTTCTAGGTTTAGAAGATGAGGACGTAGACTACATTGTTGTTCGTTTGGTCAGGTGGGTTGCCTTCCAAGTCTTTCTATATTTCAGACCTGGACCCATTCGGTAACAGCGGTAGTAAACTGTACATGCAAGAAGCTGACGAGACCCTGCGTGGCAAATATCGGACAGAATGTTGGCTAGAACGTTGCGTCTTCCAAGAACGCGTCTGTCCACCAGAGGACCACATCACTTTCTGCCCTCTGAGCATTCCAGTTCCTGTTCCAGGTTATATTTCTTGCTTACCCTAATTTTCCTTCAGCTAATACTCCCATAGGTGTGGAGGTCATCCGATTGAGCTTCTCGGGTTTAGATCAAGCAGAGGCTACCTGGATAACGAGACTCTTGCGGGCACTAGGTATGTTTTTGCGCTTTTGAGCTTTTTTTTGCACAATGAAGAATTTATTTATCACGTAGGGATCAAGTTGGAGCAGTCGTTCTCGAAAAAGTCAACTCATCTGCTGTGTCCGTCTGGTACCGGGCTCAAATTTGATAAGGCACTGGAATGGGGCATACCTGTCGTGACTGTGCAATGGTTAGCGCACATTGCCACTACTGGTGTTATCCCACCTATCTCAGAATTTCTGGTTCCTCTTGCGCAAACTGCTGGTCCATCTAAACGAGAAAATTTTTCGAATGTTGATCTTGTCAAGAGTCAAGGCCTTGATCAGGGGAGGAAGATTTCGCCTCTTGAGCCTATTACCGAGGTTGTGTCAGAGGACGTTGCGGGTGAGCCTTGATTCTTCCTCTTTGCTAAACATTCAATTGATTGTGTCTTATATACCTAGGTCAATTACCTGATGATATCTCTGATCGCTTGAAACAAGTTCTTCGAACTAGGCCGCCCAGTGTATCACCACGACGAACTTCTCCGGAAGTAATGCCAATGTTTGAACCAGACAATATATTGGCCACCTCCACCCAGCAAAACCCAACAACACCCACGCATCCTAGAGCTCGTTCTGAAGTCTTCTCATTTGGCAAGCCGACCGGAGTACTCGCCGGTGGCGCGTCCAAATACCCCAGCACTCCGTCGCGGACACGCTCGACACCTATTATACACCATACCCCTCATCACCATAATGCCCATCCCAAACTCTCAGGACACATTGCTCTAGCTCGTCAACCAACCCAACTCGAAATCGAGCGTGAGCGTAAACAGGCGAGAGTTCCGTCGTCCCGCTCCCCCTCCCCGCTCAAGACCCAATGCAAGGCACCACTCCAACCTCAACTCCAACCTGGTGAAAAAATACCGACAGAATCGCCCACACGAATTCCTTGGGAAGTTGCCAAGGCGCTCGAAGATAATATCACCACCCTCTTAGGCAAACGGACTTCAGGCGATGACGGAGCAGAGCCTGTGCAGAAAGGTAGTAGGCCAGGTAAACGACAGCGTCCGCAACGCCCTACGAGGCAACTATCACGGCAGGCATCAAATGCGCAGATGCAGTTGGCTGAGGTGCCAATACCGAATTATGATGATTCTGTGCGGCCGTTCGAGCCATACGAGGATCCGTTGGATATTCTTGGTGCTGGTGAGGTGGAGGAGAACCAAATACGGGTCACGTATGAGGACCCTAAACAACAAGCGGAGACAAAGAGGCTTATGAGTTTGCTTAATGGAGGTGGGAGAGTTGACGGCACTGGTGGTAGAGGGTCGACTGGGACTCGAAGAAGTGCGAGAATATCGGGTTGAGGAATTTTATATCTATCTATGTGGATTTGTACGTTACAGGGCTCTGCTTTGCACACAATTTGAGTTTTCATCGAAGGACTTGAACTCACTCGATAAAACCACATGCCTATTAAGATGAGGAACTTGATCCACGTGGCTGTCCTTATTATCCAGTGCTTAATTCCTTCGTTTGTAACTTTTTCGAACGTTCGCTGTGCGCGGAGGTAAAATGATGTCTGCTACCCGCTCAATGTTCAGTGAATGCCGTGACTTCAGACTGTACCCAACTCGTTTATATGGGTGTTCGGGTGCATGTTCGTATGCGCAAAGCCGTTGCGTACACTTGGACCTGCATTGGACATGGTCCAAGAGTGTCCCTGCAGCTCTTGTCGACGACCAGACGTCACGCGATGAAACTGATCCATGTTCCGTTGACGGGGACAATAGTTATGATACTTATCCCCAACAACTCGGACCTTGCAGTCTCTATGAATTATACGTAAGCATCACACTATAAAGCAAACCCACAACAGAACATTCATCGATATTCATCACCTCACTGTTGCCGCCAATGTCCACACCAATTTCAGGAAATCCTCCCCATCTCGATCCAAATATTCTCGCAGCGTTGCGACCATCGTCTGCGCGCAATCTCAGCGATGCTTCGTTGAACAGAGTCAAGAACTTGCCTGGTTATACAACCCCGGTTTTTAAGGGCAAGGAAGAACAGCGCGCTCTCGTTGAGCAAGATGTTGCCACCAAGGTCCCTCTCGCTTAGCGCCCCATCACTGCCATCGTCTGACATCATTCTTTTCGTTCCTAGGGCTTTATTCCACGCGAACTCGTGGCCAACGAAGTCAACTGGTTCTACTCCAACCTAGGCATCGACGACACGTATTTCCAGAATGAAAGTCGCGCAGTGATCTCCGATCATATCATCGCGCTTTTTGGCGCCAAGATCCTAGCCTATACCAAACATGACCCGAGCAAACTCGTAATTGATCTCGAAAAAGTCGACGAGAATGGCGCAACATTCATCCATACTAGCCCTCCTGGATTGACTGTCACTGAAGGCCCAGGTTCGACCTGTGAGGCAAGGTACGTTCAAGTTACATCCTCTACTTTCGGACTATTCCTTAATATCTTTCCAGAATCGATGAACAATTTCTGGACCATTCCACTCCCGAGAGCGCCTTCCGCCTCGAGACTTTCCGTTCAGCAGGCTCCATTTCTGCTACGGCTTCTCAGCAGCTGCGTTGCTACTTCGTGACAAAGTGCAAATTGCCTTCGTACACACCTCCCGCTAATGGCCAGAAGACGGATATCCGAGCCGTCTCTGATGCCGTCTTCTTGGAGAAGGCCACCCAAAACACCCTTGAAATATACCAAAAAATCATGTGGAACGTTGAGACGCGCTACGGACCCGTCATTGAAGTCTATGAAGTCGAAGGCTCGCGCGAGCGACGACTTGTCATTGGGTATAAGATGGGCGGGACTTCGAAATTCTTCAGGTTCGGTGTTACATGTCTACTACTAAAAATATGACTCAACGCTCGCCCATCAGCGCTCTTTCCAATCTTTACCATTTCTATTCCCTCTATTCCGCCCGCAAATACGTTGGTACGTCCCAAGATCTTCACATCTCGGGTTTTGGATAATCATGTGGCTTTCTAGAGCAATTCTCAAACGGTGTTACGATAATTTCCCTCTACCTGAACCCGCTTCCAGGTGCAAATGCTCCGCCCATCGAGCACTCCATTTTCCAAGTCATGAAAGAGGCTTCCCTTCTTTTCTGCCTGCCTGACAACCCATTCTTCCTACCTAAGGCCCTTGGTGGCCACGCGGTGCAAGAAGCAACCTATGCCTGTTAGTAGGAATTTTTTCCTTTCCCAGATACACTCGCTAACAAGACTGATCTGACACAGATTGCGGATGGATCTTTGCACAGCACTTCTGTAACCGCCTGGGAACAGCGTACCTCCATCTCAAGAACGTTCTGAACGAGAACGATCCCACCCATGCCGAAGTTCTCAATGACATCAAGCGCCGCTTCCGCGAGGAGACCTTTACGCGCGAGAGCATTGCACAGGTTCTCCACGCATATCCCGATTTAGTATGTCCCCTGTATTAGCCAGTCAACGGTCTAGCCCTCGAGATCCTCAACGCGTTGGTCTTGCGCAGATCCGCCTTCTTTATGTGAACTTCGCAATGTCCCACTATCCAGGCGCGGATGACGCCTCACAATTGATGTAAGGAGGGATCTTCCTCTGCTTCTTGTGTCGTGAAACTGAGAAAGTCTAGGCCTACGTTGTCATACCAGCGTCTGCAGACGACCCAGCCGCTTACTGATGAAGAACTTTACGATAAGCTCCGCCGCACTGTCCACAACAAGCACGAGTTGCAAGTTCTTGAGAGTCTTTTGATCTTCAACAAGTGAGTCCATACCTTTCCTTTTCCATAGCATTTTCCGACATTGACAATTGATCAGACATGTTCTTAAGACCAATTTCTACCAGCCAACGAAAGTCGCACTTTCATTCCGTCTTGCTCCAGGTTTTTTGCCTGAGATCGAATATCCCAAAAAACCTTTTGGCATGTTTATCGTCATCGGTCAGTTGCCTGTTGCCTCAACGTCACCTTCTTCTCACTACTTCCATAGGAAACGATTTCCGAGGCTTCCATATCCGTTTTCGTGATGTCGCCCGTGGTGGTATCCGTCTTGTCATGTCTCGCAACAAAGAGTAATGCGTTCTTCGTTACACAAATTTTCATCTAACCTCATTCTACTAGGAACTACTCCATCAACCAGAGGATGCTCTTTGACGAAAACTACAATCTTGCTTCAACTCAAAATTTGAAGAACAAGGATATTCCTGAAGGTGGTGCCAAAGGTACCATCCTACCCTCGTTCGTCATCCCTACGGCCTCACGGTCACTTGTCTGCTCACATGCAACCGTAGACTCGGTGCTAATCCCAGACGCTGCTTTGAGAAGTATGTCGATGTACGTACGAGGTTGGCATTGTAGATCGTTCAAACGTACCTGACGATTGTAGGCGGTCATCGATCTGCTCATCCCAGGCCAAACACCTGGTATCAAAGAGCGACTGGTAGACTTGTATGGCAAGCCTGAGATCCTGTTCTTGGGACCAGACGAGGGTACCGCGGACATGATGGATTGGGCCGCTCGTGCGTTTCTTTTATTCCTTATGAAGTTGGTTTCATCCATCTCATGCGGGCATCATTTTTAGTGCATGCGCGTGAACGTGGTGCAGAGACGTGGTGGAAGTCGTTCACAACTGGGAAGAGCGCAGCGAAACTCGGTGGAATTCCTCACGACACGTACGGTATGACTTCGCGGTCTATCCGGCAATATGTGTTAGGCATCTATAAGCAACTCGGGCTCCAGGAGAAAAATGTCACGAAAGTGCAAACCGGAGGACCCGGTACGTACGATTGCTTCTGATGGCTGAGAATTTTCTTATCGTACGTTTCATATAGACGGTGATCTAGGATCAAGTAAGTTTCATGTATGAAGGTTATATCCGATGTGATTACTTATCACCTGGTGTAGATGAAATTTTGCTTTCAAGCGACAAAACGGTGGCGATCATTGATGGAAGTGGTGTTCTCGCAGACCCGGCAGGCCTCAATCGTGATGAACTCGTTCGTCTAGCTCATCTCCGCGTGCCAGTCAGCCACTTTGACATTTCAAAGTTGAGTAAGGACGGCTATCTGGTCAGGATTGAGGACCAAGATATGAAATTACCCTGTGCGTCAATTGAGTACATCGGTCCCATTTGAGTAGTTAATCGCCTTTACATTTAGCTGGTGAAGTTGTCATTGATGGGACTGACTTCCGAAATGGTGCTCATCTACGATTCAAGGCCGACATTTTCGTACCTTGTGGTGGCCGGTGAGAAAATTCTTCAAACATTTGCTTGATATCGACCTCAACTTCATTTCAGACCCGAGGCCGTGAATATCTCGAATGTTTCTGCGTTGGTCGACTCAGAGGGAAAGCCTCACTTCAAGTACATCGTGGAGGGAGCCAACCTGTTCCTCACCCAACAAGCACGTCTCCACCTCGAAAAGCGCAAAGTCATCTTGTTCAAAGACTCCAGTGCAAATAAAGGTGGCGTTACCAGCTCTTCATTAGAGGTTCTCGCTGGCCTTGCACTGTCCACCGACGAGTACATCAACCTCATGGTCTTCAAGGATGGCCAACCTTCTGAATTCTACAAGAGCTACGTCCGTGACGTCCAGGACAAGATTGCTGAAAATGCGGCGGCAGAATTCCAGTGCATCTGGCGCGAGCATGCCAGACTCAATGGCGCTAAAGCTCGCACCACCATCTCTGATGAGCTTTCGTCTACACTCAATAACCTACAGGCCGAGCTAGAGGCATCGGATCTATTTGACGACGAGCCGAGCAAGCGGGGAGTGATGGCCCGCGCGATTCCTGACACACTTGTTAAGGAGATCGGATTGGACGCACTCTTGCAGAGGTTGCCAGTGCCATACCAGAAGGCTCTCTTCTCAAGTTATGTTGCGTCACGCTTCGTAAGTCGTTGATGTTTTACTGTGCATGGTCTTGTCTCATTTTGGTGTTTGCACCTTATAGATCTACAAGTATGGTGTCAATGCTTCGAGCGTTGATTTCTTCCACTTCGCGAGGGACCTTGCGGGTGGATTCCACCAATAGATGTGAAGTTGTAGATTAATCTGAATCTTCGTAGATCACAATAGCAAAACTCAAGGAATGGTATTGGACTTTGTATACGTATAATGACTTCCCCCCTTCCCCTCCACCACTCATGACTATGTAGCAAAATGAAAATGGACTGTACGTACAATGTGCATCGTGCCGTGTTGTTATCAGATCGACTGCATCGCCACAGTTTGATAAGTTGATCTTACCTTGCACCCCATTACACATGTTTCCGACACACGAGAACAATGCCGGCGCTCTTTCTCGTGGCCATCGTACAGATAACACATTCGAAGACATACCTGTCATGTTAGCATCTCGGTCGCCTACCGTGAAGCTTGAAGCCTCAAACTAATGGTCGCCTGTTGTCTAAATCAAATATACATATGTCACAGAGACTTTGCCGATGCCTTTAGCAATGATGTGTCTAAACGGCGTGCTCTCGCGAAACTCGTTAAAGATGCTTCTATCAATGTACGACTTCCTCTAACGATTTTTTGCTTTTGTAATTGTTTCGCTGAGACGCAACTCTCTGCGCGGGGGACAGGTTGGGTTTTTCTACCGTAAGTCGTCACTAAACGCGCAATTCGGTAGCTCTTGCTATAGGGGACGTCTTCCTAACTCGCTTTTCTGATTGACCTCAAGTAACCAACCACGGGATCTCCGAGGATAGCATCGTCGGGGCTCTCGAGGCTGGCAAGAGGTTCTTCCTCCTAGATATCGCGACGAAGCTGGAGGTAGGGTTTTCCTATCTACGCATGTATGTCTGTTACAGACACAGCCGAAAAGCTTGATATCGGCAAAAGTACCAACTTTAAAGGTTACACTGCACTGTTACAAGAAAATGTCAATCCTGCAGGGCTGGGAGACCTACATGAAGGATTCGATATTGGCTGGGAGCCACTCACGTTTTCTCCATCCTGCTCGGAAGATTATCCTTCCACTGCTCGGAAATTCATGCCCGAAACGATGTCGGGAACTAACAAGTGGCCGGAAAACCTTCCTGGATTCAGGGAAGCAGTCCTAACCTACTAGTTAGTATTTTATTCTTCGTCAACCGACTCTTGACAAGGCCCTGCTCTAGTCATGATGCGATGCGGCTGGGGAAAGCCCTTTTCTCTCTCTTTGCACTAGCCCTTGACCTTGCGGAGGATTTCTTCGATGATAAAGTCAGTTTTTAGCTATGGGTCATGCCGAAAATAATTGGTCTAACGGAATGCAGACTACCCGGCCAGCTGCAATCATGAGGCTCCTTCACTATCCGCCTCAGGTTCCCAAGAAGGATAGTGAAAACCGCCAGATTGGTATAGGCGAACACACTGAGTAAGTATTTGATCCTCATATCTTCCTTCAGTCATCTGTATCCTCCTTTAGTTATGAGGTAAGTTCCCGGATATCAGACCGCATGGCGTTTGACCAGGGCCTCTGTCCACTAGTGCTTCACACTTCTGTGGCAAGACAGTGTAGGGGGCCTTCAGGTCAAGAACGCCGCGGGAAAATGGATCGATGCTGCTCATCGACCAGGGACAATCGTCGTCAAGTACGTCATGACATCGCTCCATGTCGCGCCCAACGTTGGTTGAGAATATGTAGCCTCGGAGATCAACTTGCTAGGTGGACCAGTAAGTGACCTGACATCTGAATATCGTGGGCTACATTCTTAGAAGATGACTGTCAATCAAGATGACGTCTTCAAGTCAACGCCTCACCGTGCAATCAATCATTCTGGGCAAGAGCGCTATTCGATACCTCTCTTCTTTGGCACAGATTACGATGTTCTATTGGATGTGTGTGTAATGCGTTTGATTGCGACAGTATCCTCTCAATCATGCTTTCAGCCCATCCCGACCTGCATCTCGCCGGAAAACCCAGCAAAGTATGAAGTGATCACGGCAGGAGACTATGTCAAGTCTCGACTTGAGGCGACATATAGCAACCGAATCACTGATTGAAGAGTGTACGGGAGATCGCCGTCTTGGCAGGTAGGCGTACGTGTACTATGGATCATCTCAGATACATGTCTCTATGCCCGGTCTACTTTTATCACATCCCGTCAGATTATATGTGGTTTTTGATTGGACAATGCAATCAAGGATTCCGTACGAATATCAATTGTATCAAGTCGTCTCCGAGGATCATGCCAGAGTTCAACAAGATCAGAACGCGAGAAGCCGAGGAAGTCAAAGGGCTTTACAGGACGTATTGCCTACCTCAAAATCTTTTGTAAAGCACAGTTGTGTTGGCTTGATGGGATTGACTGGCTCAAGGCGCAACTTTAAGACATACCGAGGCGCAAAACATGCAAAGACACCGAGGTCAGCCGTGAATGCCCTTATCCTCGGGTACATTGACAACAATGTTATGCATGTACCACATCGGTCATCCTATAAATGAGGCTAAGTACGTAGTATGCTACGAGCTACCGTGATTTACGGGCTGAGGTGGGTCGTACCAGTGAGTGTCCTACTTACTTGCGCGGAATCATAGCACGTAGACGACCGTGATTTCCTGGGTGTTTCTATGTGAACAATGCCGGAATGTCCTGGCCACCCACGGCCCGTGGTAACAATTCTAAGTCACTGGTGAGAACTATTGGTTTATCGATTTACCGTTCACGTAAATCTATCATTATATTGCAGAATATAGTGATAAAACTCCAAGCGCATAGTTGACGTGCGTGTACTTAGATATAAATTTTCAAAGTCGACTAAAAGATAGAGTATGCAAGGTCAGCTTCAGGAAGCAGAAACCCACAGTAAAAGCTGTGCGCCCGATGTGATCTGTCACATGGTACGTTATCCTGCCCTTTTGGAAGTCTGTTCCAGGATTGTTCCGTTACGACCTTGCTCTAGCTTTCGAAAACTGTCTACGTACTGGTGTGCTGTGGCAATAGAAGAGCTCGGCATAGAAACGCAGATTACACTAGACAGTTCCTGGTTTCTTTCGAACCTGGAGTCATGGACAGTAACTACCCCGAAGTAACTTCATCAGTCCATCATTCCTGAAGGATTTATGTATAAGTATTCCTGAAACTTATCATTGGGTGGTGCCTGCCTCGTCTTCTATAAACACTCCTCTCTTTTGACCTACGTGGTCGACTCAAAACTATAACATCCAACAAGCTGTTGGACTTTTGATCTTTTTACATTGGCCAGCTTGTATTGTACCGTTCCAGACGATGAATTCTAGCATACCTTCCCCTTCCAATGCTTCCACCACCCTCTTCGATGATCCCGATCCACTAGCATCATTTTCCGCCAACCCGTTCGATTCGGCTAACCTCTTCAATGTGAATGGTCTCGTCGTTGTCATAACGGGGGGCGCAACCGGTGAGTAATGACTCCGTATGTTAGAATTAGATTTGGAGTTGGCTTATTGCCTTGTGCTATAATATAACCTCTAGGCATAGGGTTGATGATGGCAACGGCTCTTGAAAATAACGGAGCGATAGTCTACATTGTCGGTCGGAGGCTTCACCTGTTAGAGAAGGCTGCAGGGGAGAATAATGTAAGTCGTTCGGCAGGATAACTTATATTTGCCTCAAGCCCGGTTCTTTGACGTTCTCCACGCTGACCCAGATGTGTTTTTGTAGAGATTTGGAAACCTTCATCCCTTGCAATGTGATGTGACTAACCGCGAAAGCTTACTGGCAATTGTGGACACTATCAGGGCCAGACATGGTTACGTTGACCTGCTAATCAACAATGCCGGCATTGCGAGAAACCTCTACGCTCATCCATTACCATCACCCTCGCTCCCGCAGCCGACATCATACACGGGCCCTCCATCACCCCCTGCTTCGCCGGGCTTCGGACCCACGATACCAAGTATCAAGGCCTTTCAGAGTGCGTTGTGGGACACTGGGTCCCCAGAGGAATTTGCCGAGACGTTTGCTACGAACGTCACCGCCGTATATTACACCACAGTAGCCTTCCTTGATCTCTTGCATCAAGGCAACGTCCGGCAACAACGTTTCTGTGTATCAAATGGCCCGGGGATCCCCCGACCGCCTTACCATTCTTCGCAAGTTCTTGTCGTGTCGTCTTCGGGCTCTTTCCGTCTCGATCCTATGATCCTTTCACCATCTTACACACTTTCCAAAGTCGCCTGCACGCATCTTGGAAAGCTTCTCGCCAACCTCTTGGCGCCCTGGGGAATAAGAAGCAACGTTCTGGCCCCTGGTGTCTGGCCCACCGGTGAGTTCTTCGCGGGTTCTCTCTGATACCGACCATGCTTCTCTGACAAATCTGATTGGGCGCGTCTGAAGAGATGACGACAAACCCGATGTCAAACTTCAAATTGGACCCGACAACACTCTCCGAGTCAATACCATTACGACGCCCTGGTACAGAAGAGGTACGCCTTGTGAATAGACATGCTTTTGACCGTCATTGACAAACTTAAGGACATGGCTGGCGCAATCTTATTTTTAGCTAGTCGGGCGGGCGCGTATGTAAATGGCGCTGTGTGGCTTGTAGATGGTGGTCGGGTTGGCGGTGTCCCGAGTAGCTATTGATTGCCTTGTAACATCACATCTGTCTTTCAAAACGAATACCTAATCTCGGAATATATGATGTGGAATTTTTGTGGGTCATGTGACAGGTCACTCGCAAAGGTCACTTTTATTCAAAACTGCTTTCAAAATTATCTATCAGCTGCCCCTCCTGTCGTTTGTGCCCTCCATCCTGTCGCGCAGGTTCTTAAATAGAGCCTTGAGAGCTGCTCCTTTGTCTGCTTTAGCTATCGTTTATAACAGAAATTTCACCATGGCACCTATCAATACTGTCGAGAAGAGCTCCAAGATGCACTCCAAAGTTGTACGTCAATTGCTCACTACGAGGTCTTGTTAGTGATCCTGACTGCTTGATCTACATCAGGTCATCATTGGCTCGGGTCCTGCAGGACATACTGCCGCGATCTATCTTGCTCGCGCCAATCTCAACCCCGTCATGTTCGAAGGGTTCATGGCCAACGGCTTCGCTGCTGGGGGACAACTGACAACCACGACTGATGGTAGCCTTATTACATCGCACTACGGTCAGATCATGCTCTGACTCATTATTTTCCGTAGTTGAGAACTTCCCCGGGTTTCCGACGGGCATCTTGGGTCCCGAGCTGATGGACAAATTCCGCGAGCAATCTGTGCGATTTGGTACGAACATCATCACGGAGACAGTCTCAAAGATCGACCTCTCCGCACGCCCGTTCCGCTACTGGCGCGAGATGCAGGAGGACGGCGAGCCGGAGACGGCCGACACGATTATTATCGCAACCGGCGCGAGTGCCAAGCGCCTGGCTCTGAAAGGCGAAGACACATACTGGCAGAGTGGTATCAGCGCTTGTGCAGTCTGCGATGGTGCAGTGCCGATATTCCGGTGCGTCATGACTATGGTTGAGATTTACGATTTCTTTTGAACCTGCCAGGTAACAGAAACAAGCCTTTGGCGGTTATTGGCGGCGGTGACTCTGCTGCGGAAGAGGCTACATGTGTGTACTAAAGATTTCCGGTTTTCGAATATCTAATTCTTACCAGAGCTGTAGATCTCACCAAGTATGGATCTCATGTTTACGTTCTTGTTCGTCGTGGCGAGCTCAGAGCCTCAAAAATCATGGCCAAGCGTTTATTGAACCATCCCAAAATTGTGTGTCTCTTACAACATTTTATTCACGATCTGTCGTTCCTGATGTATTTCAACTTCAATCAGACAATTCTGTGGAACACTGTGGCCACTGAATGCCAGGGCGATGGTGACCTGCTCAACAACCTGCGTATAAAGAACGTTATTACAGGTGAAGAGAAGGACCTTGCCGTTAGTGGCCTGTTCTACGCCATTGGTACGAACATCTTTCGCGCGAACCATGGCCCTAACTTATCATTTCTTTGCAGGCCACGAGCCCGCGACCAGCCTTGTTCGCTCACAACTGCAGACCGACCCCGACGGGTACATTATTACTGTACCCGGAACCACGCAGACGTCTGTGAAGGGTGTATTTGCTGCTGGTGACGTACAAGACAAGAGATACCGACAGGCCATCACTAGTGCCGGCAGTGGTTGTATGGCGGCTCTGGAAGTCGAGAAACTGATTGCGGAGGAAGAGGAACTAGGAGAGTAATTGTTGGACAACGGATTAGATAGTAATGGATAAAAAGATTATGAAGTGTATGCATTGAAGCCATCACCTTTTCAAAGTCCGCTTCGGGAAATCCCAGTGTTGTTCGGCGGTGTTGAACGTCGTCACGTACGTGTCCTCATTTACGATTCTCTGCTTCCTACGCCTCATTCAACGATGTCTTCCGACCTTTGCCCCGTCTACGCTCCCTTCTTTAGTGCAATTGTAAGTCAAATATATTTTTCTACGAGCCAACTTCTCAATATGACTCTTAGGGCTGCACTAGCGCAATTGTCTTTACATGTAAGCACATTTTCGGACTTCTTGTACCGTTCTGCGAGCATTTCGAGCGTCTGAGAATAGTTGCTGATGAGTTGTTGTATAAATAGGCATAGGAGCGAGGTATGTTGCAGTCGGACTGTGTATCTGCTGGCACTCAATTCTACTGTGAAGTTATGGAACCGCCAAGTCAGGCGTCGGTATCTCTGCCATGTCCGTTCTGCGGCCAGATCTTATGATGAAGTGTGTTGTTCCTGTCATCATGGCTGGTATCATTGCTGTGCGTATATCTATATTCTTCTTTTCAGCCAAGATTGCACATCCTAATTTGCCACCAGATCTATGGTCTAGTTGTCTCGGTCCTCATTGCTGGCGATCGTGCGTAGCGAATTATTGCGAGTCAAGGGCTCTAAAGCCAGTTTGTGTCCACAGTTTCAACCACAATGTCCCTCGCCAAGGGCTTTGTACAACTCGGCGCTGGTTTGTCTGTCGGTCTTGCAGGCCTTGCAGCGGGTTTCGCCATTGGGATTGTTGGTGATGCTGGTGTTCGCGGAACTGCTCAGCAGCCCCGGTTATTCGTTGGAATGGCGTGTATCCTACCTTTTTCTAACCTTTCCGCGTTCTCACCTTACTGTAGATCCTAATTCTTATCTTCGCTGAAGTGCTGGGTCTGTATGGTCTCATTGTCGCTCTTATCATGAACACCAGTGCCGGTAGCATGACAGTATGTCCAATCCTGTGATATACATATTGACGCTGACGTTTTTTTGCAAGTGCACCGCATAACCGGCGAGGCTCGGGAACTTAGATGAAGAGACTTCTTGAGTAGGGAGCTATATCAATTCCCATCCGTAATGATGTGTGTACTCCCACCAATTCTACATAGGCCATCTTATGGTTATCTTTAATCGCATCCTTTGCTTTTCGTTCCCTTACCTGAACTTACGATTTCCTTGGCTTTGTGAGTATCTCATCTTAGTTGCACGGTTGACACAGAGGTAGTAGGTTTCAGGGTGCAACGAATGTTATTTGGACACATTCAAGCCTGCGGCTATCGCCTCAAAGTTCATCCAGGCATCGTATAGTAAGATGATTGAATGTACCGGTGAGGTAACAGCGAGACGGTTTAAGCCGATCATAACTAGTGAGATGTTGCCCTACTAGCCTGGATTCCTAACCAAAGCTATGCCTTGCTTCTTCTGCCATGCAACACCCACTTTCTGGAAAAATAATCATGACTAAAACAGGAGGCTTGCCCCACTGTATGCGCGACATCGCTGTGGATGACTTAGGGTCGATGAATATCTACAAACGGGGTTCGGTTGATTCCTCTACTCTTCGTCGACGATTGGGCCTGCCTTTTGGCTCTTCTAATCCCGAAAGTCTATGCAATGTATTGAGATCCCTGGAATTTATCCGTAGACCACGAAGTTTTTTGGAAGTACACAAGATCCTGCCGCTCCTCGTCGATGCGCCGCAGGGTTGTCCGAGAATTCATACATCGTCGCATTGAGCCTTCCTGGAATGGGTGTTTCCGCTGCTCTCACCAAGGAAGGTCGCGTTCCAACCATTAAGCAGAGGTGGGCGGGGCCCAGCCTGGGCCTTTTTGTCGACCTGACTTTTTTTGATCTTCGTCGGTGGCGCATAAACTTATGCTGGCATTGGGGTACGATCGGTGCGGTACGTTCTCTGTTTCCTTCGTCCCTAAGCTTTTATTGACTCTCGGTTGATGAACTTACACAAGTGACTCGGTTTTTAGCCTATACCCTTTATCTTTTCGTGCCGGTTCTGCATGCACGTACAGGTACTGAGTCCTTTATATCCTACATCAGGTTACACGAAGTATGTCACACGGTATATCAGTGGTTGCACACGAATTTTGCAATGATAATTGTTTCTTCCCAGATAAATACTTCATCCGAACAGTAGCTACCCACCAAGCGTGAAATGTGAACCTGACACCTTGAACATTGTACATTAGAATATAATACGATACTCACTCAGAATTCTACCAGCAGGTGGTACGGTGGTTGGCATGACCAAACGACGGAGAGATACTTAGGGCGTTTCGTCTGGATACTATGATGAGAAAGAAATATTGAATACCGCCGCTAAAGCACGGTTGTCGATTGTGGACTGGGAGAAGGTTGCGGAAACAGTCATTGTTATAAATTTTACCGATGACAGACGGGTGCCTTTTCCTTGCTCATCATTTCAACGGAGAAATCATAAGACTTTCCATTAGTCCTGACATGAACTCTGATCTATCACTTCTCACGTGCGGGTCCGACGACATCGATTAGACAACTATGGTTCCCCGCCACTCAGGAGAGCGCAGTGATTCTTCTAGGGCATTTGTACTTGTCTAGCCCCTTACAAGGCTATCAGAAAGATATCTGTACATCGATGTTCTTATTAGAAGTCAATGTCTCGCCAGTTGATGGAATGCACGCAATCTGATCTCGGTTTCGAATCTGAGCAGGAGAGCGGTACCCTACTAGGGCCTCTTCGCTGCTTTGGAGGGCTGGAAATTCTGTCAACTGTAAACTTCAGACCCCGGGTATGAATAGGTCCAGCATTTGTTGCTTTTTTGAAAAAACAAAAAGCAGCCGCTTGCTAAACTGGGCAGCCCTATCGTCCCTCTCAAAAAGGTGTTCTTACATATTATCCGACAATTCATATACCCTATTGATGCTGACCTAAGGGCCTTGCGTGTCGTAGAATTATGATGTTTGTTTCTGGTATTTTGGACCCTCATCCTGAGAAAGTTCTCATCAGACGGCTCATTTCCAGCAGGCCCTGGCAGTCTATTCCGCTGAAAAAGTCTCAGCGTCATCCAAAAAGTCTTCTTGTTCGAATCTTTCTTTCTGGTGTCGTTGCTGTACTGGGAATAACAAACCTTTTGGGGCGCGTAATTCTTACACAGACCCAGGTTTAATAAGTAACGCATAGTGCACTTTTCGCCCCATGACTGGGCTTCAAATTGGACATGTCGAAGTCGGTGATTTCCACTTGATCATCGTCCGTCAGCATCAAGGTTTCCCGACGTAAATCGTGGCGCACTACGACCCGCTGGGGTTTGCCTAAGGTACGCTTTTCTGTGCAGTAGTTAGCCATGAACATGAGTGGTCAAGTGAGTGTAGATTGAATGCTCGTGTCGACGATGCTCAACTATTTCGCAGATAGATGTAAGCTTCACCACCGCTGGAAACAGAACATACTGCTATATCCCTTGAATAAAGTAAATAAGATGATCTTATCATAACGAATGAAGTATCATTGTGTCTACGATGCTCACCTCCAGATTATGCCAATCATCAGCTTTTCTGCTCTCGCTTATGAGAAAGCCTCGTGCCTTCACGCGTTTTCTAGGTCGTGATGGTGATCGGACTCGCGTTTTTTGCAAGTACGGACAACGGCAACAGCAGAAAGGAAGAAAGCCATACATTTCAAGATTTCCGCAGTCAAATGTGATAAAGGTGGCATGAGTATCTGCCTCCTCTGACCAAACATGTGCGCCAAGTTAGTCAAGTGAGCGAGCAACCAGCTCGGCTGAATGAGGCTATCAGATGTAAAAAAACGTATAAGCCCAGTCCCTGGTGTTCTTGACGACACTAAGTATATTTTTCCTCATACTTACATCAAACCGGCATAGTACATACATGTGGACATAGCTATTGTGTTTTACCTAAGTGTTTTCGATCCAGCTAGGCATCATAACCATTCTTGCCCTTCACAACGCCAAACGCGCGTCCTCCCTTACCAAACATCTTCTTCAGGTCTCCCGCAAGAACATCGGGCTTCTCATATGCAGCAAAATGACCACCCTCCTCATGCACCGCTTCGAAGACCAGGTTAGGCACACGGGTCCAGCTTTTGAAAAAAAAAAATATGAGATCAAATTTGTCTCACATAGAGAAATGGAACGAGAAATTACGATCTTGGCGAGCTTACGATCTCTTTCGGAAAGTAAGAATATCCCACTGGAATCTTGTTATGTACTGCCAGAGAAAACAAATCTTTGCCCCTGGCGTTTGCGGCCTTTAGAGTCTCAAAATAAATACGGACAGATGCTGCTGGCCCTGCGCGTGAGAACCAGTATATGGAAATCCAAGTGAGGACTGGCAAGAACGAGTGAGTTTGAGTTTTTAAAGGTGAATGATATGGTACGACCTTCGTCGTCCTCCCACTTATAGTTATCTGTCCACTCCACAAGTTTCTCGTAAATCCACGCCAGCAAGCCAACAGGTGAGTCCGCCAAGCTATGACCAAGTGTCTGTGGACGGGTGGTCTGTTCCGCAAGATAACCAGAACCCCACCGCTGGAACCATGCACTACGCTCAAGCCCCGCTTTCTCTCGTTTGTTGTACGAGAGAAGAGGCAGAGCTGAGAGTGCATGGCCCAACCAGACGAGTGGCCGGCCAATTGTAGGAGGTCCAGACCTTTGTTTTATTGTAGATCCATGATTAAAGGAAGCTGGCTTAAAGAGAACTTACACCGGACAATTGGTATGCCACGCCTTGCTGTGTTTGGGTCCATATAGCTCCGCTATCTTGCGTGTAACCTGGTTATTAGAAATCAAATCAAACGATCTTACTGTAATCTGAATTGTGATTGAACAAACCATGTACCCCCAATCACCACCTTGAGTGACTGCGATACATAAATTGACACATTGAGAAATTAAAGGGGCAAAAAACAATTCAAGTACCATATTCATCGTAGCCAAGGGCAAGCATCAATTTGTGTGCAACCTGGTTGCTTGTTAGACAAATGCGATTTTATAGACGCAGATACACACCTCAGCGTACTGGGCAATCTCGAAGCCTTTTTTTGAAGGCGCAGAAGAGAATCCATATCCAGGGAGACTTATTGCTACGACGTGGAAACTAGGGTGATCTGGAGAAGCCTCGACAAGGAGGGGGAGAAGTTTGCGAACTTCTATGAAGCTTCCTGGCCCTAAATTTGCGAATTTCAGAGAGAGAAAAGTAGGTGAATCAGACACTAACATCCATGAACAAACAGCAAAGGGATGGCGCCCTTGACTTCACTCTTCTTGTGAACATAGTGTATATTCAAGGTGCCGTAGCCTTCAACATCTATACCTCGCGTAAATTGAGGTAACTCGGCGTTGAATGCAGTCTCTTGCTTGCGCCAGTCAAATCCATTCTTCCAGCGGTCAACGAGCCGCTTGATATCAGTGAGAGGAACACCATAGTCCCAATTTGCGTCGTCAATCTCGTCAGGGAGGGTTATCAGAGCTAGCTTCCTGCTCAAGAGAGAGAGTTGTTCATCGGGGAAGGCAATCGCAAAGGGGGTTTGGCCTTGGAGTGACATTATGGGACAAAACCAAGCAAAACTGTGGATGGTTCCATCGTAATGGGACTATAAAAGCATGGGAAGCAATCATATACAATGGCCTCATTCTTCCAGAGAGGTTTGCAACATTCGTCGTCTTTGTCTGAAAAAGGTTGTTACGTATTATCATTTGCTGGATACCCTTCGAGAAACTGAATATGACACAGAAGCGCGAGTTCTTTGGCCCAGTGTTTATCATAGGCAGTTCTCTTGATGCCGTCGGAATTTGGAAAACACTATTCGTGACTTCTGACTCCAGCCGAGCCCGAGGAATTCACAAAAGAGGGATGACATAATATTTGAGTTACCTCACTGACTCCCACTTCTCTTGCAAGTGCTTGAATGGAGGAATGCAGAACCAAGCAATCAGTGAAACAGGATGCATTCTCCAGGACATTCTCCACCCAACATTTACGTGTATTATTATTAGCTGGAATGCGTGTATGGTTATCATATCATTAGGGTATTGGTAAAATGATCGTGCACAATTGACAGCATCGAATCTCACGCGGACGGATTACAAGGCCAAGAGGCCAAAAGATGAGTAGCTACATACAATATACACTACTCATACAGTGCTACAAGAACCCAGATGCACAAATGAGGATAATTTCCAACACGATTAGTGTGAGCGGTGTGTCAGGTGGTGATAACAAGCATCGGGACCGCTCACAAACCAGAATTGGAATTCCAACAGGTAACATATTACATTATTATTTGGAAAAAACTGTTCAGGCGACATATAGCGTATATCGTTTCGAATGGCAGGTTATGTTTATATATGATATGGCTTTCTAGAGGACCAACCAGGTCGCTTCACCATGTCTGTCATCACAGACCATTTGAACCACCACTACTTGATAGATATCAAGCTACATATTCAACTTCCGACAGACCTGCTACTTTTCATTCCTTCTATATTTGATGCCCAGCTTGATGTAACACTAGCCTCAAGAAATCTACAAACGCTGCTCCATGATATTTAGATGGACAAAAGGTGTCGTGCCAACCATCTTGGAATTGAATGTCAATGGCATCCTTGTAAACACATGTTGGCATCCTTGCAACCAAGTTATAGACATGGCTCATTCTACCCAGAGAATCTCAATGCAGCTAAGAATTATAACCATTCTTATCCTTCACAACGCCAAACGCACCGCCTCCCTTACCAAACATCTTCCTCAAATCTCCCGCAAGAAGTTCAGGCTTCTCATATGCAGCAAAGTGACCGCCCTCCTCATGCTCCGATTCGAAAACCAAATTATGAACACGAGTCCAGCTGGGGAACGAAGTTTTATTAGCGTAATCTTATCTCAAATCGAAGAAAAAGTATATTAAATGAAAAAGAAAGGGACTCACGACCTCGGTGAGATTACGAGCTCTTTCGGGAAGTACGAATAGCCAACCGGAATCTTGGTATCTACAACCAGAGAAAACAAATCTTTTCCATTTGCGGCCTTTAGACTCTCATAATAGATGCGGACAGACGCTGCTGGTCCTGCTCGTGAGAACCAGTAGATGGAAATCCAAGTGAGGACTAGCAAGAACAAATGCGCTTGAGTTCCCGAAAAAACGTTAGATATGGTACTACCTTCGTCGTCATCCCAATTATAGTTATCCGTCCATTCCACAAGTTTCTCGTAAATCCACGCCAACAAGCCAACAGGTGAGTCCGCCAAGCTATAACCAAGTGTCTGGGGACGAGTGGCCTGCTCCGCAAAATAGCCACGACCCCACCGCTGGAACCACGCACTACGCTGGAACCCCGTCTTCTCACGTTTGTTATACGAAAGGAAGGGTAGACCTGAGAGTGCATGACCCAACCAAACGAATGGCCGGCTAGTCGTAGGGGGTCCGGCTCTTTGTTACATTATAAGAGGAAGAAAATTGATAAGAGCAACAAGGTGTTAACAGAACTTACACTGGAAAATTTGTGTGCCATGCCTTGCTGTGTTTGGGACCGTATAGTTCTGCTATCTTGCGTGTAATCTGGTTATTCAAAGTCAATTAAATGTCGTTATGCTCGTTGTACACCGAAAACGAACCCTGTATCCCCAATCACCTCCTTGAGTAACTGCGATACAAAAATGACACTGAGAAATCAAAGGGGTCAAAGACAATGCAAGTACCATATTCATCGTAGCCAAGGGCAAGCATCAATTTGTGCGCAACCTGGTTGCTTGTTAGACAAAATGCCGATTCATAGAAACAGAGACGCACCTCAGCGTATTGGGTAATCTCAAAGCCTTTTTTAGAAGGCGCAGAAGAGAATCCATATCCAGGGAGACTTATTGCTACGACGTGGAAACTAGGGTGATCTGGAGAAGCCTCGATGAGGAAGGGGAGAAGTTTTCGAACTTCGATAAAGCTTCCTGGCCCTACACTTGCGAATTCAGAGGGAGAAAAAAGTCAATTAATCGGACGCTAACATCCATGAACAAACAGCAAAGGGATGGCGCCCCCGACTTCACTCTTCTTGTGTACATAGTGTATATTCAGAGTGCCGTAGCCTTCAACATCGATATCTCTCATAAACTGAGGTAACTCGGCATTGAGTGCAGTCTCTTGCTTGCGCCAGTCAAATCCATTCTTCCAACGGTCGACGAGCCTCTTGATGTTAGTGAGAGGAACACCGTAGTCCCAATTTGCGTCGTCAATCTCGTCAGGGAGGGTTACCAGGGCTAGCTTCTTGCTCAAGAGAGAGAGTTGTTCATCAGGGACAGCAATCGCGAAGGTATTTTCACCTTTGACCGACATTGTGGGAGAAAAACAAGCAAAATCATGGATGGCTTCATTGAAATAGGGTCGGAAGCGACCGTGATTCTTGTGATAACGCGATGCAAATAGTTGGCTCTATTTGAATGATGTGTCGAACCGCCACTGAATGACTGACGTACATGCTATTACTCTTTCAGCCCGTCGGACAGTCACGAATTGCCACAGCTGATGCAAGCTTCGCTTCGGACAGCCTTTCGTTCGAACCGAACCAAAAATCGGCAAGTGATCGAAGTACAGTATGCCATTGGAATGTGCATATGGGACTGTCTTTACTCTAGGTTTGATCTGAGATTATTCTGCTCCAAACGAGATAAGTGAGGTCGTAAGCAGCAGGCACATAAGGTCAATAACGCTCCATGCTGGCATCTGGGGTAACTCCGCAAGCGCTCTTCATAGTCTGAGGGGTACCGCAGGCGGCGATGCGCAACGCGAGAAGTTACTTCTTAAAGTATGATCACAATGAAGTCACGTCCTTTCAACGGAAGTTCAAATGTTCACATTCCGACTTGCCGTGGAATCGGCAACGCTCTGACATCTATCATCTTGATTCAGAACAAGTGTTTTAATAGCTTCGGGTGATGTATATTGTGTTGAAATTTGGGACCTAGAACACACGAGTAAGTAATGTGACTAGGTAGAACTATCAGTACAAGTTCGTTATTTTAGGTATGTAGTCGCTTACCCTCAGTCTCGTATACTTGACTGAGGATATGTACGGTATCCTGCGTAGGTTTATATATCTATTGTAATGCATATCAAGGTAGAGGAAATTAGTGTCGTAAGATGAATAAGGAGAAATATAGGAACATTGAGTTATCCCTTGCCGGGCATCAAATAAGCGGCGCTTACGGTGTTCGGCAGCACTTACCATATTGACTCTCCCGTGGATCCTTTGATTCTTCCAAATAGCTTCAAAAAAAGATGGCAGAAGAACCTTGACGAATGACGAATGTCAGATTGGGCCGTCAGCAGGTGAAATACAACTGATGTCCGGTCGAGATCGTCATCTATACGAAAGATTCAACATATACGGGTAATCGGGAAACTAGCTTCTTCTAAATCCTAGGTATCATATCCATTCTATGCAGCCCCAAAACATATTTCCCTTTACCAATCACCACCTTGATCTCTCACAACTAGGACCTCAAGCTTCTCGTCACAAGGAAATGACCATGTTACCTTACTGCGCTTCGGATGCCATTAGGATAAGGTCATTAGACCAGTCTTATTCCACACACCAAACTAGAGGGAATACTCACGATCTTGGGAACATTCTGGATGTCCTGCATCCTTGAGACCCTCGTAGTAACGCGGATCAACGCTGCTGGTCCATCACGCGAGAAAAGTACATCAAGTGAGAACCAAGGACAAGATCACAATAGAAGAACCCTGTCAACCCCTTGCAATTGTCTTTGTACTCTATGAGCTTTCCATATATATATTCAGCATTCCCAAAGGCAAGGTCATCAAACTGCGACCGATTGTTTGCGATTACTTAGTCTACTTCGCATAATAACCAGACTTGACTGACGATCCGGCTGCTTGAAGCCCGTTTTCTCGGCAGAGCGCATGACGCAGCCAAACGAGTGGTCGACTAATTGTGTAAGCAGGTTCATGCCTTAGAATTGGCGCGTTTAATTAGGTTCATCTGTCTATGCTATTCTACGCATGATTTGAAAGCTAGTCCAGGTAATATTTTCGATTGTGAGAGACTATCTGATCCCCGGTATACTCATCGAAAGACTGAACAGAGAAATGACTGCTTCTTGTACCATAATTCGTCGGACCCAGGCGCGAGCATCAAACAATTGTGGTTGAGTTGCATTGGAATACCAAAAGGCCGATTTGCGAACATAGAAGACAAATACCAGCGTTGCTGAGCAATTCAGAAGCCTTCCTTGTAACGTGTAGTCAAACAGTGGAGAAAGTTCATTGTTACGTTGTGAAAATTAGGGTAACTGGATTACGAGTGTTTGGAGATGGATCGTGGGAGGCGCAATACCACGTGACCGAACGCCGCCGCCGCAGAGGGAAACACGGATCGGGAAATCATGGAACTGTATAGTTGGGTATGTTTAAGTCGGGACCGGATACGTAGGAACCTCAGTCGTTGACGCACACCGACTGAGGTGAGACCATACATCTTATATATACCAACCACGTACTGATATACGTAGTCTTATTGTGTCTAACAGGTATATACTAATACACACAGTCGTTGACGCACACCGACTGAGTCTTATTGTGTCTAACAACGAGGACTCATTGGTTGTCGGTCTACACTTAAGACACTGGTTCTCCTCATAATTCCGTCATCTGTATCAGAACCTCGTTTTAAATACACACAGCACAACTAACTACATGATCGAAATGAATAAGATTTCCCCTCCTGGTGTGCATCTAGTACAAGATGACGGACGTTGTTACACACTCAGACGAGTATATGTAGATGTTTTTGTTGTCAAAGTCATCGACAGCAGGAGAGACGATTGATACATTTATATTTCGTGAACGGTCATATATGGCATCGAACAAAAAGGGATGGTTATGGGGAAGGTAATCTAATTGTTGAAGGATCATCGATGGCTGATGTGAATACACAAACATCATCTTCTCTGGTACAAAACTTCGTCTATCTTGACGAGCTAATAAAATAAATGCCATCGTGTAGTAGAAATCAAAGAAACTAATGTGACTGTAGGCATGAGCATGGGATAAAGTGAAAGCACACCCAGAATTAATGAGTGGTGTTTCTGTAAACAATCAAACCTTGGACTTTAGGACACGACCTTTGTCGTGGCCAGTATGGGCCTGGAGAATCTTCTCGTTATTTTTTTTTTTCAATTATTCAGCTCGGCGTTGACCCGGATCTCCTCAGTTCTTCGCCCAACGTTGCTAAACCATTCCGCCGCTCTTGACGCCTTCCTCTCCAATTCTTCAGCCCCCCTGACCTCCTTGCTGCTCTCTTCCATCGCGGTCCTGAAGCGCTCCCGCAAGTCCCACGACGCCAGCCTCAACACCTTCCTTGTCTCCTTGCTGACACGTCCAGCATGGGCGTCGACAAACAACTCGCCCTCCGACATACCGTCTTTACGGATGACAGAGGCACGAACGCGTCGTCCCACTGTTCGAGGAATCGAGCTTGGAAGTTCCAGGATAAAGTAGGCAGACAGGCCGACAGTAACTGCACCGACTATCGGTGCCGCCCATTTTCGGGTCGACTCGCTACCAACGAGATCCATAATCCGCAGAACACCTTCAAGGAGACTTCGGGCTCCAACCGCTTGACCGCCGACCATGGTCAACGCACCGATACCAACGCTGACAACACTTAGAGCAGTCGGTACCAATGACAGCGACTCATCATCATCTTTGAGTGAGCCGTCACCAAAGTGAAGCCATATCTGATGGTGCACATCGAAGAGGTCCGAAAATGTCGTCTCAAGCATGTCTGAGCGCTGCGCTAGTCCAATACCGAGACCATAGATACCGCCAGCAACGACGGCACCACTGGATGACCGACGGTTCTTGTGACCTTTCGTACCTCGCCTGACGGCACTGAACATCGCTTCAGGCATGAAAACACGTCGGCTTCTCTCCACACCCTCGGGAAGATGAGCCTCGCCGAGGTCCTTGATGGTCTGGACACCAGCGCTCGTGATGACTCGGGCTTCATCCTCTGCGAGCTTGACAGCAGCGTCTAAGCTGGCGAGGAGGGCTCGACGAACTTCTCTGGCATAGTCCCAAATACCAAGAATACCTGGGTATGACGGCATAGGAACGAGAGGCTTGTCGACTCCGAGCTTGCCCTGACCAACGCGCTCCAAAGCGTCAGTAAGAATGGCACGGGTCGTTGATGTAGCCTTATCAGTGCGCTCTTCCTCCGTGTTTTCGAGGCCACTCTCAAGGGCGTCACGGCCGCCCTTCATCCTCTCCAAAACCGGCCTGGCTTGTTCGAGATGATCGCGCGCTTCCTGAAGCTCGTTCTCGGCAACAATGGCGTTTGCACCGGCTAATAACTGGATGTCAGAAAGAAGGTGGGAGAGATAGGTGGACACGGGTTGAAGTTTAGACTTCGAGCGCTTGACAAGGACGAAAGAACGGAGTGACGACTCGAGGTCATCGAAAGCGGGGTTGGCAGCGTAAGGCTGGAGAGCAGCGGCAGAGTCGACAAAGTGAACAAGGTCTTGAGCGTCCTCGTACGTACGGGGGCTGAGCTGCTTGATTTGTTCGAGAACAAGTCGTCGACATTTCTCCTTGTTTTTGATTTGTTCGTACTTGTTGACAACGATGAAAAGGTAGGCCTTCTCGTTGCTGGCGTTCCAAAGGAATTCCTTGGCAGAAAGAGTGAAGTGGTTCTCTGCAGAAACAACAAAGACGACGACATCGATTTCTTCCTGGCGAGCAAACACCGCAGTCGTTTTAAGGCTGTCGCGATTTAAGCCAGGAGCATCGATAAGGGTGATATCCACGACGCCATTGTTGAGGAGGGATTCCGAAGGTGCCCGAGTATCAGCAAGATAGAGTTTGATCATCTGTTGCTTCTCCTCATTACCAGCGACAATATCCTCGAGGTCCGCGATGGAACCACGAACATACGTCGATTCGTCGTTGATGGCGTAGATCACGCCTTCCTTGGTAACGTGCACCTCCTCCTTGTTCTGGTTCTCTGCAGCATCATGGACCTCACAGAAGGCAGTCGTACAAGGCTGTTGGTCAACAGGCATCACCTCTCGTCGGAGGAGAGCATTAACAAAAGTAGATTTGCCGGCGTTCAAGTCACCAGTGACCAGAACCTTGGACGAGGTGTCTTCAACGCGCTGGCGGAGTTTGTTAACATGACTGAGTGAAGAAGTGATGCGGTCATCAATGAGATTGGCAATAGATGATTTTTCGAGCTGAGAAACTAGTGAAGCGGCTGAATTCGACGCTCCAGATGCTCCAAGTTGGAGGTCCAGTCGTAGCACATGGAATTCCGACGATGGTAACAGTCGCGGCGAATCATCTTCTTTGTCAAGAGAAGGAGTTGGATCTTCTTCTTCACCCTGCGCATCCGCGATAGAATTAAGAGTGACAGCACGAGTCATGCTTTTCCTGGGCTGAAGGACTACATCAGTCTGAGATGATGGGTCGTCTGCGAAAGACAAGGATCGGCGTATTCCTCTTCGTCGTTTCAGGCTTGGAGCAGGTTCATCGCTAGCAGCTTCTGCTGAATGTTCCTTGAGTTGGGGATAACGAACAACCCATTCTTCCTTGTTGAATCTACGAATGTCGTTCAAAATGCTCTTGGTTGAGTCAATGGCACCAACGAGGCTGAGACGTCGTATTAAATATAAGTAATGGCCGACAATTTCTGATGACTCACCGGTCTCTGTGCACCATATATGCTTCTTGCACATCCTCAGCCCGGAGATGCTTCCCACCGTTCATAATGGAAGCTGGGTCCAAGGCAGAGGTAACCGGAGACGTCACACGACTTGAATAGTATGACTGAGCCATAGGGCTGGAATCCTTTCGGGTGACGACGATGAGGGGACCCACTGCTCACTGTCGTGCGTAACGAGCTCGTCGTCGTAGGCAGGGATTGGCAATTTGTCGATGTTGTCAACAGAAATTACTATTGATAGCTGACTAATTCCGGGCTCCGGGTGGCTCCGTCGGCTGATGGAAACAAGTTCAATTGTTCAGAAGTAGGTAAGTACTTGGTAGAACAATTATGTAGTGACCCGAGTAGGCCTTGTCTAACGAGGAAAGTAGCGACAATTCAAGGAACCACTTTCTTGCCTAAACATGTTTCCGTGTCCTGTACCATCATCATCTTTAGTAGTTGGATTGACCATATATCTTTGTTGTACATCGCAAGTTCTGCCGGGTATCTATACCGCGTCTTTCTCCCATGGTACGGGGTGATTCCTCGTAGAACAAGTTTCATTGAGTGTTTCAGGGTGATGCGGTGGTGATGGAATGGAGTGATATGATGTGTGGCACTGTTTCCTTTTCAGAGCGAAACAAGGCCAACGCATCTCTCGCCTTTCCCACCAGACCAACGGTTCATTCCAGCCTTTGCTCGTCGTCTCCGGTCGTCCCATCGTCGTTCCTTGCGTTGAACACGTACTTCCCTAGACCGGCAGGCTCCGCTGGTCTCGTCTAGACCAAACGTTACACAGTATTCGAGGTTTCGTTCCAACAATCCTCGTGTTTCTAGTTTGTTTCTAGCATAGTCCATAGACTCGACGTCGAGGACCTACCCACGACTCACAAGCCCATTTTAATTGTTATCCTGGCTGAACAGACCTAGTCCTATCCACCAGCAATCCCTAGTCTAGATCCATCGACCCTTTCTACTGGTCCCAATGTCTCTCCGACCCCCTTCTACCCCATCGCCTAGCCCGCACGAGAATGGGAAAGCCATCTCGCGTCAGTCAATGGGTCCCTCCACCAGGGGGACTCCAGGACTGCCGCCGGCATCTCCGCGCCTCGGAGCAGGAGCAGGATCAGGCACAAGACCTGCCAGTGAGCTTCTTGGTAACGGTGCAGGCATGTTTCAAAGCCCAGAGAGTGAGCCTTTTCCCCAGTCAGTAAAATCTTGTTCTCATTGCGCGACTCGACAGCGGACGCTATTGAGCAGTGGTTTGATTCTCTCCAGAATTACGAAACTACACTCGTAGGTCATACCAACTCTCGCAGAATACTCAATCTAAATCACTGTGCAGGAAGAGATGGCTGCTGCCTCGTTAGACGTCAATTTCAAAGAAGAACTCAGTGCCATCGAGCAGTGTAAGGCTTTCAACATATCTCAATATTGCCATGGCGTTGACAATATAACAGGGTTCAAAGTTCTTTCAGAAGCAGAGCGCACAGCCGCCCTTTATAGTCTTCTGCAGCATTCAACCCAAGTTCAAATTCGATTCTTCATCACTGTCCTCACCCAGATGTCCAAGTCTGATCCCATGACGGCCCTTCTCAGCCCCCAGATTGGAGGTTTGTTATTTTTCCCCCTAATTTGCGAGTGTCGTCGTTGACATCCTCTCAGGTTCCATGCAAAGCCAGATGGAAGCCAAGCTCGCCACAATCAAGTCTCCCGGCCTCAAATCCGGCTTGCCTGCTTCGCCAACTGTGCGCAACTTCACCCCAGGAAACCGTTCTTCTCTGGCCTTGGACAGTACCTCTAATTTCTTATCACCTGACTCCGCTGCTAGCAATGACGCTGCTGCAACCTTGGTGCAACAGAGGGCCAAGCTGAAGGCTGCCGCACACCCTCATCGTATTTCAGCTCCCGTCCTTACAACCGGCAATCTGGACGGTCGTCCTGCCTGGACTTCTGGGTCTCAACTCGGCCAGGTTTCCGAACAGAGTGCTCCAGCTCAGGAGGTTGCCGTTTCCCGTCCTAAGAGCACCGAGTTCCAAGGCAGCTTGTCGCCAAGGCCCGGTGCCATCGGTGGCGGGGAAGTCACTGTGCCCGCCAACGATAGCTGGGCTAGCATGGTCAACACGCCATTGATTCCTATGTTTAAGAACGAGAATCGTCCTCAGAACTTGGACGCTGCTGCGAACAAGTTGAACGACTGGTCTTCCAAGAACGCTGCTCCTGGTGTGCCGCGCATGGGTGACCCTACCATCCATCGCCGCGCCAAGCCCGCGAGCGCCGACGGCAGGACCAATGACAATAACTCCCAATTGAACGTGTACGATGACAACGGCAATTTAATCGGGCAGAGCCAGAATCAAGGCCGCAGCGGTGTTCGGACTGTTGGTGGAGGCACCAACAACGGTTTCGGCGGTGGACCAGGGGGATGGTCTACGGTGAGGAGCCCGGCGCTCTCCAATGCATCCACGAACAGGTTTGGTGGTAATGACGACGCTGGAAATCTCAGCCTTAATGGAATGAACGGTCTTGGCATGCCGTTCAACATGAACATGGGTAGTCCGTCCCTTGGCATGGGTATGCCCGGGCTCGCTGGTATGGCCCCGATGAACCCATTCAACATGAACATGCTTAACATGGGACTTACACCCGAGGCCCAGCTGCTCGCGGCGCAGTTAACAGCCAGTGGATTCGGTCAACCCAACTGGATGGGAATGCAGCCGGTCTCTGCAAATATGAATAACCGCCGCGGTCCCCCTAGTGGTCGTTCGCCCGGACTCAAAAGCGCTTCCTCCGTTGGCAGTCGCGTGGACGGCGGTACGCCCAAGGCAGAAGAAGATGTTGACCCGGCCTTGCTGAACGACATACCGGCTTGGCTCAGGAGCTTGAGGTTGCATAAATACACGCCCAACTTCGAGGGTTGCAAGTGGCAAGATATGGTCGTTATGGACGAGGCGGCTTTGGAGGCCAAGGGTGTTGCCGCGCTCGGTGCCAGGAGGAAAATGTTGAAAACGTTTGATCTCGTGAGGAAGAAGATGGGCATGGATGACGGTTCAGCGAGCAGTGTCCCTCCCTCAAGTGCTACGCCCAAGTCCTCTTGAGCTGCTCCACTTGAGGCATAGAATGAATTTTGGTTAATCGATCGTATACCATTCTTCCATCAGTCCTTTGTTTCTGCCCCGCTCCCACCTCTACTACGTATGCCCATCCTTCTCTCATATATTATATATCTTCTTTGCAGTTCAACCTTGTCGGTTTTTGTGATCTTCATATGTACGATTTGACGACTACTACCCTCCCAATAATTATATCAAGCATCCTTCTGCCTGCCGTTCTCAGCCCTGATGGCGTCCATGCAAGTGTCCACAATATTCAATTTCCGTTCTAAATCGTCGATGCTGTTGCCACTCCTGAACATTGCGTCTGTAAACATGAGTTATCGCCGTCCCGTTTTTCTCGCACTCCGCAGATGTGCAAAGGGTCGACGAGGGTCTACGGCATTCGGCCGGCCGCGGATCTTACTCCAAGAGGTTTGCATGAATCAGATCAAAACAACAATCACTGTTCTGCGAACCATATAAGAAGGCTCCAAACCTCTACTCCTATCCTTCTCTTTTCTGATTTCTATACTTTATATACTCAAACGCGCTATGATACCCGCTTCTGAACGCAGGTCGAGGAGCGCTGGCACTTCGCCTATGCGCCCCTCTCTCTATTCTGGCTCCTCGTACTCTGTCGATCCCATGTCCGTCGCCGATGAGCTCCATCCTGTCATCCATGCAGGCCGTGTTGCCGTCATCACCGGCGCCGCCAGCGGCATTGGCAAGGCTGCTGCTCTAGAGTTTGCAAAGTGAGTACCGAAATAGTCGTCGATGCTGAAGTTAAGCATGTCTGATTGATTTCGCAGGCTGGGGCTTAAAGTTGCCATTGCTGACGTGACGGAGGACAAGCTCATAGAGCTCGGGAAATTGCTCATCAATCAGATTGGAGAGGCGAACGTCTTAGTCGTCCCCACTGATGTATCTCAACTCGACCAAGTTGTCAGACTCAGGGACCGAGTCTATGAAGCTTGGGGTGAGGTGAGGATCGTTGCGTTTGGTCCACAGCCGCGCCACGGGTTCTCGTGATCCACCATCCCCATTTTTATGTTCTCCACAACTCTTCGCCTACCTATAGCACCCAATATCGCCCAATTACCTGATGTTTGTCACTCACACTCATCTAGGTCTCTGTGCTCATGAATAATGCTGGCATTGCTGCCAAGGGCACGTCATGGGAAGGAATCGATGCCTGGCACAAGGTCTTTGACGTCAATTTGTTTGGGTTCGTGCCTCGTGGATCTTTTCGCCGATTCGGCTGATCTAATTTCGCAGTGTTGTCAACGTACAACAAACTTTTGTTCCCGTGAGTTATTCAGGTTGTTGTCGCATGATCTATACCGTGGACTAATTCGGCGCAGTCGATGCTACACCAAGAAAATCCAGCTTTAATTATCAACACTGGTTCCAAGCAAGGTATCACGAATCCCCCGTATGTCAAGTCTTTGTTCCTTGAGAAGAGTGCTCACGTGCCCCTACAGTGGCAACGCGGCGTACAATGCGACTAAAGCCGCTGTGAAGAGCCTGACAGAAGGTCTTGCTCACGAGCTGCGCGGTCAGCCAGATAGTAATGTAACAGCACATCTTTTCGTGTACGTCATCCATTGGTACACCTATTCTCTTCCTTAATATCTCTGGACAGCCCGGGATGGACTTATACTGGACTTACTGGCGCTAAGGATGGTGCTGAAAAGCCAAAGGGCGCGTGGACTGCCGAAGAAACAGTGCTCTTCATGCTCGACCGCGTCCGCCTGGGTGATTTCTACATCCTCGTCCCCGACAATGAGACGAGGCATGAGGTAGACCAACTCAGGATCATGTGGAGCGCGGGAGACATCGTTGAGGGTCGACCTGCGTTGAGTCGCTGGCACCCGAACTACAAAGCCTTATTTGAGGAGTACATGAGGGAAGGGCTTGCTCAAGTTGATTAGGTGGGAATGAATGGACTCGAACTTTGTATTCTTGATGATGCCAATAATGGCCGCCGTGTATGATTATTTGTCGTTCGGAAGTCGAACTTCTGAATTGTAACACATGAGGCATTATGTCAGTTGATAAAGGACATAACTTATTTGAACAGGAGTGCCAAGTATGTATCAGAAACCTATCATCCTTCTTCTCTGTTTCTTTCGTAGGGACGTTTGCGTTGTGACTTTATTCACTGCCTTTCTGCCGCTTATTTTTCCCACTCCACGACACAGATTGAGTTCTTGATTACAATCACTCAATTGCATATACTCCACTGACTGAGTGCGTCACCTCACCCTCATGAACAATTTTCAAAGGCGATACAGCCAACTTCGAGCAGACAAGAATTATCTAAGGATTTTTCCCCTTCTTACGCCACCGTCTTGTCTTGATTTCTTTGGAATTTTTTTCATGAAATCCCACGATAACCTCTATCTCCAAGATAGATTGACCTCTGTAGTTGCATAGCAACTGCTCCTCCGGCAGTTGAACAAATACTTACTTGGAGCATGGTTGTTAACAAAGGGTAACGTTTATGCTCATTCATTTACTCTGCCTAACACGTACTATGAAAGCTCTGTCCCTGCCAAGCACGAGGGTATTGAATTATTGTCACCTTGCCTGTCAGGAATTCGAAGCCACTGTATTGTTACTGAATGACTTCGGAGAATGCATCAATGAGCTACCACACTTATTGTGAATCGAACAATTAAACAAAGTAGATCACCTAGGCGAAGCAACGAACAGATGATCATGCAAAATGAAAGTGTCATGATTGTGTTCAAGGCTACTGTCGGCAGTAGCACAGCTTCTGGTACGGTTTGCACAAGTACCATGTGCTAACGCACAGAGTTCGATGTCACTAACCGTGTCCTGAAACAAAATCAACAGTTTCAAAGACGCGCTTTGATGATTCTGGTGATCCCACTCAATCGAGATGAAACAGTGTCTGTAGGCCTAGTTTTCAGCTTGAGCGAGTTTGAAAAGGCTGAAAAAGAGACTTGCATAGGTACGCCCACAGTCAGACAAAGACCGTTGTCATGGAGCTGACAGGCCCGATCTCAGATCTGGCGGTTGTTAGAGTTGGCCGACGACCATCATGGCATCAAAGTTCAGATCCAGCGTCAAAGCACTCATCACAGACTTAAAGGGTCACTTACTCTGACAATGCGTTCATTCTCTTCTCCCTCGCTCATTCTTCATTCTTTTCTCTTTTTCCTTTCTTTTCCCTTCGACTGTGTCGATTAAAAAGCGCTCAACTTACATCAACCCGGCCAATATCTGTCTGCTATCATACACTGCTTCAGCTTGACGCTACCTCGACCAAGTCTTATTTTGCATTCTTAATCTGGAATGATGAAGCTTTCTCTCTGCGTTGCCCCTGTAGTTGCTGCTGTTGCTTTAGTTTCCGCAGTCCCGTTCAAGCGCGATGTCAATCCATCCCTCGTGCCGGAGTTCGGAGTCTCTGCTGGTGTGAACCCCACAGGAACTGGAGACTGTGATGGGACAACGAATTCTGCTGGGACCGTTGTCAAGATTCCTTGCTCTTGTCCTCCAGATAGGGCCTCCTTCCTTCAGGTACGGCTCGATTCTCAACCAACGTGGATGAATTCATATCTAGATTCAGTCGCTGAATGCCAACGTGAACGCTGGGAAAGTCGTCAACAATCCCTCTGTCTCTGTCACTTTCCCCACAGACGATTCCAAGGATTCTCAGCTTGCGCGGCTGCAGACTGCCATTGTGACTTTGCAGAATCTCAACGGTGCTGGGAAGGGATGTCCAGCTGCATCAACCACCTTCCTCGCTCAGCAGAAGGCCATTCAGGATGGTACAGCAGCGCCTGCGCCTGCGCCTTCACCGGTGATATCCACGACTGCCCCGATATCTTCCCCTGCACCGACTACTGCTGGTGTCGACCCTGCGCTTGTGCCGGAATTCGGGCACGCTGCGGGGCTCAATCCCACCGGTACTGGTGACTGCGATGGTATTACCAACGATGCTGGCGAAGTTGTCAAGGTGCCCTGTTCCTGCCCTCCTGATCGTGATTCCTTCATTTCCGTACGGTCCTCTCCCTTACCTTGCCTGACTATTTCTGATGAGTCCACTTGATACATAGTCGTTGAATGCCAATGTCGCCGCAGGACATGCTGTTAACAACCCTTCCGTGCAATTGACATTCCCCACCGACGACTCGAATGCGTCCAAGGCGGCGCGCATCAATGCTGCTATTGTAACGCTACAAAATCTCAACGGTCCTGGTGTTGGATGCCCAGCAGCCTCGACTACATTTCTCGTATGTTCCTTCTTCATCTCCTCAACTGCCATCACTAACACGCCCAATTGCTTAATGTAGGCTCAGCTCAAAGCAGTACAGAATTAGCTCGCATTTTTCTGGCAGACCTTAACGGATGCATTGCATTTATTAGACTGGGAGAGAGTCAAGTGATTGCAACAAGTATACCATTATCTTTAACAGGACGTTTCCTGGTCGGTTTGACGTCCAAACGTGTTTTGATCACAATACAACAGACATATATCTCACCATGGAATCGCTGGGATAAATAACTGCTTGATCCACTGTGGCGTAATGTGTATGATTGTCAGAATATCCTTGTGGTGGAGTGTCCATCCGTCATAAAAGAGGGTTTCGTCAGCCATAAATAACGCGACGATTTCAGTTGCTCAAGGGAAGCCTGAGGAAGCATTAGGAATTGCGTCTCACGCCTGTAAAGTCTTATAAGCTATCCGTTATTGAGAGTAGAGACCTCATACAACTTAGGGAAATGTGTTGGCCTGGGTGGGATGTGATGTGCGAATTTCAGGGTCGGAACAGAGTCTTGGAATGACCCCCAAGACGGACCAGCGAACTTCCTTGCCTGCTAGCCATATACTTGTCCACAATGTCGTTAGAGGAGACGAATTAGTGTTTTGTAGTTGATACCTTCGAGCTTCAGACTCTAAGGGTAGTGACGATCAGGCGACACATTAGTTGCGAGGCATTTCTTACTTATTCATATCTATGGACGAATCCAACTAGAATTCGAACTGCAACAATCGTCGAAATTCGAGCCAACTTGAGGCCAAGAGTAGCGCAAGTGCCACCCGATGAACGTTTATTCAAATTCCGGAGGTCGTTTCAAAATGGAAGGCAGAATAACAAATATAGATAGATGACGAAGCTTTCAGAATATCCTGCCAACCAAAAACAACGGTCCCACAAGACCTGTACACCTCAAAAGAAAACAAGGTGACCAGTAAGTGGGTCATCATCGGCGGCATGAATTTTCGTAACTTCAGACTACCGGGCCTTCTGTCATAGAAAGGAAAAACCCCAAAAAATCACCCAGCTGGTACAAGGAGATTGAAGGGGGAAATAGTAACAACGTTCGGGTACCGCCAAAATTCGTTGCATCGACAAATAATGTGATGATAGATTGTACATTATATACATTTATATGGAAGTATAAACAGGACGTTACTCAGCTGAACGAAGAATCGACCTAAGAGAACAGAGAGGAACAGTCAGTTATCATGCAAGAGAAATAATGAAATATCAGAGAGCTAGGTAAAATGGTATCGGCATATCTGAGCAGCGGTGTCTAGTCGCTTCTTGGAAACACGGACCATAGCACGAGTCATCATAGAGAGGATTTGTACGAATTGACCAATTTTCACAGCAAACTCACCTTCAAGTGTTTGAGAGAGACCAGTATGCGGACAATGAATAGGTCACCAGATCAATACCTGTGGAGAAGTAATGTCAAGATCCAGTTGTCAAACATGTCACAAGAGAACATCAGAAGGCTAGGTAAAGGTTATCGGCATGGCTGAGCAGCGGTGTCTAATCGCTTCTTGGAAACACGGACCATAGCAGATAACATCACGAAATAGGAGGGGTAGATAGAGACTTACTTGAGACACGACTGATGGCTGTTCAAACCCGAAATTTTTAAGGAAACATCGTGGGAATATATATCACGTGCATCAATATGATATAGAAACTGAGGCTTGGTCCTTGATCACCATGACATGTGTTCCGTTCAATCCCATTCGGCATTGCTGCCTCTTTTGCTTTATCGTGAAGTTCTGAACATGTGTGAACACATAGATCATTGATACGGGGAACTAAGCGGTAGCATTGATGTGAATGAAATCCACCGCGTCTAAATCTGAAGCATGCGTGCATTATGGATCGTCTTTTATTGCTGACTTTGGCCGGGACAGGCGACGGGCTGTCATTCTATGTCAATCTTAGGAAGTGTGTCTCTCACATCCAAAACGGTTGAAACGGTGCGAGGTTATATGAAGATTCACGACGATTCTACTTATGATTCACACGACAAGTGCAGTGAGCGTCAAAATCAAAAACGACTTGGAGTCTCCATTATCATTGAACTAGGGCTTCTGACATTATGTTTGTTTTAGAAAAGACTGATATCACTTTGAAATCGAATTTATCTTCCGACAAGGCTTCAATTGTTCAATTTTTGACTCACACGTGGCTTGATACTCTGGACCCTCCCTGATTTTTAGTATTGTCATGATCCATGTCATCTTAAATGGTGTGAACATCGTGATGCCCCTTGAGAAGAAGATACGACATAAATTGCCAAGTTCCCTGCAAAGATGTAATTGACAGGAACCGGCGGAAAACAATCCAATTGGACGACACGCACAGTTCTCTTGTGTCTCCATAGCTCTTCAAGTTCTTTCTTGGGCTTTGAAAGTCCCAATTGTTCAAAACACCACGCCCGTTCTCGTCAATGAGTATATTCCTACCGCTGATGTCGCGGTGAACATACGTTCTTCAGATGCCTGTTGACTACCTGAAACCAAATATATTTATAGCTTGTGAAAGGAAAGAAAAGGGAGTGTATTCACCAGTATATGCGTCAAACAGCACTTGCATTAGTTGTTTCGAGTTCTCTACGGTACTGAGAGGTTTTCGACAACGAACCGATGGTGAATCTGCAGCGTGATTCTTGACCAATTATGTGAAGATGCGACGGACGCGAGCGGTAGGATTGTGGTCGCGGACAACGCACATGAGGGGTGGACCTGAGAGCCTGAAGTGAACGGCCTTACACCACTCGACGGCGACATCTTCGGCGCCATTCTCCACAAGAATGGCAAAAATATGTTGGGTGATGTCGTGGGCAGTTTGAGGAGAGGTAGAGCCGGGGAGACGATGAGCCAAACGACGGGAGGACCGAGGGACGCCTTATAATCATCGCCGTGGGTGACGGTGACGAAGCGGGCAGCATCGATTGAGGTATAGCGGACGTTGCGGGCTTTGAGGTCGTGGATCTGCAGAGGAACAGTGTGTCACACCTTGCTCAGGGAGGTGTTAGACATCGCAGAGAGACTTGGAAGGATTATGGCCAAGATTGCCTATGCCTGGGGACTCGGGCTTGGGGAAGGGATTGATGGCCAAATCAAATCAGAGTGGTAGAGGAGGTGGGGAATGGTCGCCGTCACATGCATTACGTGACTAAGATCCACTCAACAAATATCTATCTGGAGGTCTGGGTTTCTACTTTTATTTTGTGTCGACAGCCCGCGTTATTGAGCTTGGTTGGAGGGACAGCAGTCATTTGAAAAGGCCATATATATGTAGTGTTGTCGCGATCGTCAATTCTGAAGGGTTCGAATTCAATCACGTGATTTTTTGTCACTTTCATCTATAACGAAACGCCGTTGGTTACAATCCAATTTTACCTTCTGGTCTCTCTTCCTGCGGTGTCACCTTCGCTGATACATTACAGCCCTCAACATGCGCTTAGTTGGTGGATACGCCATGACGTTCGAAAACGCAAAAGCGTGGGCGCTTCGTCACTGCCCTGGTATCGACTTCGACGATAATGTAATGATGGTTTCTCGCGACATAATGCATTATTGGCGTCAGCGCGGTGGAAACTTACCCTGCAAGTTGGTGCTCCTCAGCTTACACGAGGGTCGAGTCATGTTCATTTCACACACTGGAGAGGATCCAACTGGACGATGGTTCCGTCACAAGAGCTTCCGCGAGAACAAGATTGATCTCAAAATAAAAGAAAATCTTTTCAATCATGAAGAGGACAAGGGCATATATGAGTTTCTCACCGTCCCCGATCCCATTCTGGACCCTCCTCGCGACCCTCCTTGTGCCAAATAAACTTCAGTGAGCTTTCTTCAATTATGACACATTAAGTCGGTGCCTCATTCTTGCTCTTATCTAGTTCTGTAAACATTTCTATGACTTGTTTTACTTCCACCTGTCATGCCACTACGTCCGGGTTCCTATGCACACTCATTTATACGACACATGTATCACTTGTGTTCTTTTCTTCCATATCTGCTCACTGTAGTGTCAGACGATCTTGTGTGGCTTTTCAGCCATTTTCAGGTGAGGTCGATGAGTGCAGCATATGGGCGTTGCTCAGACCATCTCAGAACGGAAACTATCGAGTCGCAGACTCATGGTCATGCGCGAGTTGAGTAATAGGGCAGCAAATGCTGGTTCGCGCCTCGCGGGAGTACATGTTCAAGAGTCATGATCCACCACTTGAGAGCTGAGAGCATTTTACGAAAATGTATATTCATTGATCAACATGTGACGTTGGAAGCGACAGAATTACCACCGCCTGCTTACCAACCCAGGCAGTCACTATCATCATACCTACACTACTAGGTGCATATTGCGATGCGCGCTGTTCTTGTCAAAGACGGAAAAGGCCCTGTCGAGAACCTCTATCTCGGCGAAGCGCCTACCCCGACTCCTGGACCAGGACAAGTTCTCGTCAAAGCGTGTATCCATCTTCATCACAACCGCCAAATGTAATCTGACATTAAATGTAGATTAAGGCGTTTGGCCTTAATCGCATGGATCTAATACAACGTGAAGGGCAGTATCCACCTCCTGCAGGATCGTCGTCTATCCTCGGAGTGGAATTCGCCGGTCACATCTCCGCCCTTGGCGCAGATGTTTCGGATTGGAAAGTCGACGATGAGGTTCTAGGATTGGCAGGAGGGGTAAGTGCTCCGCTTCATCCGCAGTATATGCACTGTTGATCTGTGATCTAGGGGGCATATGCAGAATTTATCGTTTTGCCATCGTCTCACATCTTACGCAAGCCGAGCCATCTTTCCTGGGCAGAGGCTGCTAGTATTCCGGAGAATTTTCTGACTGGTCAAAATTCGTCATTAGATTCAGTTAGTTTTCGATTCTCATATTCTGCATAGCATTCCAGGCGCTCGTCATAATTGCAGAACAAAAAAAAGGCGGGAATGTTCTTGTTCACGCCGGTGCATCAGGGGTTGGGGTATCTGCCATCCAATTAGCCCGTTTCTATGGAGCGTGAGCGTTCTACTCCCGTTTTGCTCGATTAAAACCCCATCAATACTCAAACCAATTCTAGGAAGACTGTCACTGCGACCGCCTCCACGAAAGAGAAGCTCGATTGGCTTCTGAATCTACCTTTGGGACCCACACATGTTGCCAATTATAAGACAGAAGATTTTACTCAGACCGTAAAAAGGGCGACCGATAATAAGGGTGCTGATGTCGTGATCGATTTTGTTGGTAAAGCCCACTGGAAGCAGAATATCGAGAGTTTAGCTGTCGACGGCCATATGACGATGCTTGCCTTGCTCAGCGGTGGGTTTTGTCTCTGAGTTTGACCGCCTCTCATGGCATAGCAGGCCCTCAAGTCGACGTGAATCTCTCGCCCATCCTGTACAAACGACTTCGCATACAAGGTTCAACTCTTAGATCGCGCTCCATCCCATATCAGGCCGATTTAATTGATCGGTATGCCTTCTTTGCTCTCCTCGATCTATCCCTCATCCTCATCAATCTGAAGTTTTGGACGTGAAGTCTTGAAGCACATTACAGGATCACAAGGACCAGGTCCAATTAGAATTTATATTCACAAGGTCCGACATCTTCCATTCCTCTTGAATTTAGCCTACCCCTGACATTCCCCGTCGTCTCGCCAACATCAATCTGTTCCAGATCTATCCATGGACCAATATACAAGACGCACATCGTGAAATGCAAAGCAATGCAAACTGGTGATGGTTCAACTCGTAACTCACACGCGTTGACTTACTTCTTCACATCGTGACAGTGGTAAAATTGTTGTTGAAGTCGTCTGATATGCCGAAAAAATCTCGAGAAGATTTTACTTCTGGATTGTATATGTACATCAAATACGACAACGCCCATTGTCGACGATGTACAGGGGTATCTATGCCTCTCCTTTTGATAGTTAACCTTTGCTCGTATGTTCGGGTGGGTACAAAATGTCGCCACAAAGATGTGAATGTCAAAACAAAGCGTTGATCCATTTCCTACCGGCTTCGGCCAGTACACTCAGTACATTGACACAGCTGATCGGATTGTTCTTGCGGTGGATAGGAAAAGCGCCCTAGGAGGGTTCTGTGCAGCGATGCCACAGAGCAACTGGCGCGAGATCTTGTCCAGCCTTGTCCAGCCTTGTCCTAAAATTCACATTCTCAAAGATTCTATATCTTGTGGGTTGCAAACCACAGTCTGGGAATATGTGAATCATCAAGTATTGACTTGTTGTTTTCCGATTTACGATACCAAATCCAAAGATGTCTTTGACCGACAGCCACCTGTAGGCTACGCATCTGTGATACTTGTCCCTCCGAAAACTTCACTGTTGTGATCATAAACCAAGTGCATCCCTTGTTGACATCAACCAATGAAACGTCCTATGTTGTGATAGCATCATCAGCTCAGACAGCGACATCTTGGGTCAAGCGACGCTTTCGGCTTTTCCCACTGCATCTTTCCCGATCACTAGACAATAGAAACGTCCATGAGACTGGCCTTCGGCGTTTTCACTCGGTCCGTTTCAAACAAATACAGGATCTCGAACTGAAAACTTGAAACGGTCAGAGTAGATGAAACTCTAAAGAATACCAGATACGAGTCTACGGTAATCTATAATCGTACCGTTCAGGATATGCCAGGATGCATACTTCCTGCTTCGATGCCTATTAGGACTTATGATGACCATCATCACCCGAATTTAGATCAATCCAAATTAACCCACATGTCCTCTTGACCTCTGTAGCCCTACAGAATTAGGTTTACAGACTAAGTCTACGTCGTCGTAATCTACATGGGTTCCTTGCCTTGCGAGTTTTTAATAGGGTCAGAGGACAGCACCATGCCATAGGTCTATCATCATACTTCTTCGATGCCGATCTGGCACGAAATATGAGGCCTGAGGTTCCAATATTAGACAGACGCCTGAGTCAATCAAGAGCTTTCGGCCATAAGTTCATGAGTAATACACAGGCTGAAAAAGATGAGTGAAATCTCAGATATCACAACGAATGAAGGCCGGCAATAATAGCATGACCGGGATCGTCCGAGGAGGAAAAGAGGTTTCAGGGAGAACGGACAAGAACACTTGCAAGGACCTAATAAGTTAGAAGATGTAGTACCTCATTGGTCCTCTGTCACTAGAGAGTCGATTAAGATGAGATGACAGGAAGGGCTTTTGACAGTGAGATCGAGAGACTACCTTGACGGTTTTTTCAGAGATGATTACAGAGACCACGAGTGTTCCAATTCAGTCATACCCTTTTTAGGTTAGTTACCTCACAATCACATACAGAGGAAGTGTATTGTCGCTTCGGGATATCGTCCAGCCCAGGGACGGGAAGCACGGCCTTCAGCGCCCAGCATCTCACACGCCGGTCTGTTGTGCCGTAAATGGAAGCTCACTCGCCAAACGATGAAATCTTATGCGATAAAAGACGATTTATACTAGGTATGTACCTGGACGATGACGGAGTTGCAGGGCAGGGCATGCTGCTTCCCAAGATGTTGATCAACACCTGGGAACATACTAGTATCCGATTGAAGTATCGTGACCGTCATATCTATGTTGTAACATATCCCGAAGTGTTTTCTGTGCGGCCCGAATAATCACGGTCATATTTTCGAGGATCATTAGCATGTCTCCTTACCAGTGAGCACTGCAAGCTGCATGATGTGCACTGACAATAGTGTCTCAATTATGTCTACTAGCCAGTGTCCTGATCATTGAACGGACGAAGGAATTTCTATGCCGAATTGATGAAGAAAGCGCCCAGGAGAAGTGTTTTTGGGGATGAGCTAACTGAAGACGTAGATATGGCACGGTGATAGCCCTGAATTGCCGCTGGCCATTCATTTCGAGTTAGCGTTGGTAATTGGCTGTACACAGTCGCATTTCATTGTGATAGACCAACTGAGTCGGAGGTAAACATGATACGAAAGTTGCAGTGCAAATAGTACTGTTGACATCTTGTGATTACGTATACCGTTTCTGTTAGCTCCATGTTAATATGTGATTCCTTGAGATGAAACTTTTTTGATATCCCTTGCTCGTTACCACAATCAATGTCTAGATCCATCTTGTTCTCTTACACCTGTTCCATCCATTCCCCGCGACATTTGTTCACTCGTGGGAGACTTTACAGCTGTGACGGTGCCGCTCGCCGTTTACACCTTGAGTCAATATGATGATCACCTGTGCTGCGACTGTGCCTTTTGGTCTTCCACTATAAAGGAACTACGGAAAAACTATGATTCTACAGTCTTTGGAGATTCTCTCCTACGCACCTCGACGCTCATCGATCCAGAAGTCGACAACAAATCTCATCTTCTAACTCTCCCTCTTATCTTGCACACTATGAGCGGTGGTCAATCCAACGGAGGCGTCAAGAATGGTTCCGGAGGCTCACAAGGAGTTAAAGGAGGAGCTTCCACCCAGGGTGCAGTGTTCTTCTAAATCTACGCGGCACCCATAACATGTCTCTCCCGTCACATTCTCTACCCTGCGAAATTGAGGGCAGCATCCTATACGCGTAATCTACGCGCCATCCTATCTTGACGCGCTCAGACATTCATATCATCTAATAATTCCACAATCGATTGCTAAAGTCACCGGAGCCACCAATTGCAACTGTCTTGATTATAACGCCGCTATTTCTTCGTCGATCTACATTTCTTACACTATTCCAATATCTTATAATGTCCCCCCCCCCTTTCTGGAATATCCACATCACAATGTCCGTATATCTTACCGTCATTTATTTGCCATCATATCCGATAGAATATTTATTTACTGTTCGTGAAGGTGCAGCGCGAAGTATGTCTCAATTGAGTGATTGAGTCGTATTCAATCCAAGATATGGCAATAAATATATTGAAAACTCTAACAGTAATTTCTCGCAGTGTGTGGCGATAAATCTGAAAAGACAGTCTATCTCTAAGGTTGGGTCATGATTAAATCTGACTGAGTAACTGCTGATATGTAATAATGTAAGAGAAAAATAGATCATGGTATGAAGGGAAGCGGACATATCCCACTCAGAACCTTTATCTCAATTGAGATAATGAGATAATTGATGAAGGCGAAAAATCGGCCTGAAATGGAGCGAAGATGGGACCTATTCATCACAGTCTGGGTCTAAGAGCTTCTTGCTCAACCCAAACGCTTGTCGTAAGTTTCCCTCGTTCTCTCGCAGTCCACCAATCGAGAATTGCCGATACAACTTCATCCTGATGGCCAGTATAATTATGATCAGCATCTTCAATCATATTGAGAACGTGGGTTCCTGGTGTCCGACCGCTGAATGCACGAGTGAAAATCATCGCGTCATAACTATTTCGACATCGCTCGTCAGGAGAATCACATGATAGACGATAAGTAACAACAACTCACGGAGGAACAGTACTATCTGCAAGACCGTGCAATGTTAAAACGTCGATGGTCTGTGGGAATTGATCCCAGACAATTGACGTGTCCCATTTCGCGGTGTTTTCCAGGTCCTCTGGGAAAATTTTGACGGTCACTGGTTTTCTCGCGACAACAACTTTCCAGTCATAGTAGCCTTGTTTTTTGAAACTTGCCCTCCACGCGTCAGCTGCAGGTGACTCTGTTGTCGGAGAAATTAGACGAGGATGGTATTATACCTCGAAAAAAAAGTGTTACCGATTAATTTCTGAATTGAAGAGGAGCATGAACACATTGAAGATGAAGAAGGATCCGGATGACTCACATGCATTCGATATCGTCCTGAGGCATTTACGAAAGCCGATATTTTTCTCCCCTCTTCAGTGGTGCAAATCCAGCGTATGGCCGTCATAGCGCCGCGGGAGTGGCCTACCACTAGATCGACCACATACCCATATGTAGACTTTAGGTAGTCGACAACGACCTCGAGGTCTATCAAGTCTTCTTCCATAGCGCCTTGACGCCACGTACCCGAGGTCTCGTGATTTCCCCTATCGAATCGGGAAAAAAAATCCGATAAGCTGTTTTTCATCGCTATGTCAGCGAAAGTGGTACAGACCTGAAATCAAAGCGGAAAGAGTCCAATGGCAACTTCAACGCGAGGCGCTTCTGGAACAAGTAATCTTTGTGCCTGAGACGATGACGTTACTTTTGATTCTCATCTAAGTGCTCCTTGTATCGGAGATACAGAGGCTTAACGTACCCCATTGTGCCATGCAGGATCTTTGAAAATAGAATGATCAACGTCGCTCAATATATGTATAAGCATATTGCAAGGACTCACCAAGGCCAGCTTCCTTCCCGAAGTAGGGCTGGACGGAGAAAGCTGTTCCAAGATGCCAACGATCTCACAGTCTGGCTGCGCCGGATGGGGAATGCGAAGCTTCGTCGATGTCGTGGCTTTGTTTGTCATAGAGATGTTCGCAGTGAATTTCGGGCTATCTGGAGAAGGAGAAGAGGGACATGTTATATGTGCCGGCTCGGTTAATTGAGATGCCGGATCAATGGTTCGCCACGCCGGGTTTCCCCACCTTTTTTTCTCTTTGTGATTTTCATCTGAGCTGGCGATCGCCGGCTGCCAGTGTGTGGAAGCTAGTCAGAGTTCTGAAAAAGATTTCAAGCATATGGGGTATTCCCGACTGAAGTAATGTTCAAGTTGTTGTTTTCATAGACATCAGTCTCTCCGGTGAGAAATTCCAAGATGCCTGAGCAGGCGGCCACTGATCGACTCTTCAACGTTCAACCGTTTTCATAATATGTAACTATATTCCGAAAATCACGTCTGGATCTTTGGAATAAATAGCGTTCAAGTCCAAACCAAACAGGGAGCGTCACACATTAGAACAGGTCTTCCGATATCTCGTTCTGACCAACAATTCAGTCCCGTTGGTCTTCCAAGTTGACAGAATTTCCAGCGCAGCGTACTCAGTATCTTGTCGTTGGTGTTGAACTCAGTTAGCAACAACATATTACTCCGAGACAGCCTTGTACTTTTGGCAATGTTATGTCGAGATTTAGCTCTTGCCGGGAATATGATCGTTACATTGATAGCTTACGAGACTGGACGTGATCTGCTGAGCGATTATGTGAGTGGCCAGGGTTGATGAAAAAGTACACGTAGGACATGATTCACACCTTGCGGACGGTGAGCCCTGTAGACAAACACTGGTATAACGAGGTATAACGATAAAAGTGCCGGAGAATGGGTCATGGACTCACGTGAGAAACGTAACATTGACTCCTTGAACGTTCACCTCGACGTCAGTCAGAATGCTCATAATCCTTCTCTTGGTTCTGTTAGCTTTCAGTAAGTAGTAATGACTCTGTATTTATTGAAGGCGTCCATTCCTTATCATGATCACTCGCGGAAGGATGCTCTGCTGAACCTACTGGACAGACTGTTCTCACTAGCCGAAACCGAACTCAGTCGGACGTACATTCGGGGAAATGCGCAAAAGTGACTTTGCCTATAGGCATGACATATGAGGATGTTCCAAGTCCGCCCCTTGAGCTATTCTCCCTTGTTGTGTCTGGACCGATCAGCAACCGAGTTGACCTCGTATTTTTCTCGGACGGTTGTAGGTTCACTCGTTGTTCCTATTGAAGGTTCTTATGCTACTTGAGATCTTCCGGAAGAACGGCAGAAATTTGTCGAAGATGCAGCTCGACTCGCTGAAGATATATCTGCAAACCAAACTTTTGCTACCGTCAAACCCCTTCTCAATTTTTGGGCAGCCTTTTCACCAAGCAAAGAGGTCAATTACCCGTAATCTAAGGAAATACTGTGCATTCATGACTAATCTTCGTCGGAAAGAGTGGTATAGGTGTCGGCGGAGAGCCAAAGGAGTGAGTGTATTTTGCCCTCAGAATATAACTTAGGGACCCCCAGCACGCCGTTTGGCTTGTATCGAGACGGTACAGAACTCAGAGGCGTTTACTACAGCAAACCAGAGGTTGCAAGAGCGGCCTGCAACTCGCTCAAAGATCAGTGTGACTATCCCATCTTGTTAGGTAATACCACGCAATGCAGTGTACTTTGATTCTGATGAATTGTACAGGTAATGATCCTTACTACGGTGGTAAGTGTTGTGTGTCGCAAGAGAATACAAAATTGTAACATCAGTCTTCTTTCACAACAGGTTTGGGTGGTGATTTCACGTACGACCATTGCGTTATGTTATATATCTCATGCTCAAAAACTACGCTAGTGTAATAACATCATCACTCGCCAACGGTCCACTTGTTCTTCGCCACGAGTTGGGTCACTCGATTATCAACGTTGGTGAAGAATACGATGGTGGCTTCGCCTACTTCGGAGTCAATGCCTATCATGATTTGTCCAAACCTGTACCCTGGGCTCATTGGCTATCTTCAGGACAGACGGAAAGTCCTCCTCGAGTTGAACGATCTGTGATGCCTATGCAACTATATCCTTGGACGCTGCTCAACATCTCAACACCATGGTCAACATCATTTACATCTTCAGGCACATACGCTCGATATCTTGTGAAATTCTCACTTTCTGGACTTCCTGAGGCCAGCGATCTCAGGGTCGAGCTAGATGGGGTCGATCTGAGTTGGGTGCCACAAAAGGATATCGGTCTGGACCGTTGGCATTATGACATACCAAAGAACACAGGTCTGAATGGTGGACTACACGAGGTGAAGTTCATCCTTCTAAATCAAGAGAGGGAAGGTGTTGCCCAATTGTGTAGCGTAGAGGTCCTCGAATATGGGACGGAGAATGAGTAAGCCTTTTGCACAAGTGCACAAGCTAGTGTCTATCATAGTTAACCGTCCCTTAGGTTCATATCTGTTCTAGGAAACTACGGAGTCTATCCAACGTTCGTATCAGTGCTCATTATATCTTTAGATCCATTCATGATATCCTGTCCAGTTTCTCTGAAGACAATCAGACAACCTACAGACCAACAAACGATGATTGTCTTATGCGCTGGGTCACCACGCCTGACTTCTGTAAAGTTTGCATCGAGGGTCTATGGCTTTCTCTCTTGCGCCGCGTTAACCTTATCGATGGCATCCAAGAAGGTTGCGAACAAGGAGCATTTAATGCAAACGAGAGCTCCACTTCCGCATGGATAAAAGTCCTTGATCTCAAATTGGTTCCGCTTGCACAGTTTCGCGAGCGTGAGACACGCGCGAAGGAGAGCTATACCATTAAATGGTGGAAAGACCAAAAGCTTCTTCGTGATTTCACCAACCAAACGCGCCTCGCTTTGAACGATCTGGAAGCTATTGGGAACTATTCTATTAGTGTCACGTTCTCCACTGACGAGGTACGCCTGGACAAGGACAATCTGCTGACTGCTGGTTATACGTATCAAATTTCAACTACTTGTGGTCCGTCTTCGACATGATTCTGATTGTACGACTCGCCCTACCCGGATATCGTTATATTCCTGATGTATACCTTGCAACTTCTTTTTCTTACCAAGAATGCTGAAAGATGTACTGGTTTTCAAGCAAGTTTAGTCTATTTCAGAAATTGAAACAGGTCAAGGAACTGCATTATCGAAAGCACGGTGTGGGATTTCTCTTGACTTTGATGTTCGACGACATGCACTGCATCACACATACCATCTTGAACCAGCACCATGAGGGTGTCTCCCATGAGGATGCATCTTCGAAAAATTCTGAACCTTGTTGTGACACTGAATATGGTAGATGCCATGCTGCAAGTATGCTGTCAATCAATGTCGCGGTGTACAAGGGGAGTCAAATATATACGATATTTGACTTTTTTTCTTCATCATTTCCTCTTTTTCATCCTTAATTCAACTTACTCACGACGTAGGCAATGTTCTCACTCACACTTCACTCTACGTGGCGTGATGCCTGTTCTTGTGCCTGGTGCTTTTTTACTCTGACCTGAAAGCGATGAAAGAACTCTGAGCATAAAATCAAGTCCCGACATCTCCCTTAAGGTGCGTTGGTGCGATGTATTATTTTTAGGACGTACTTGGATTGTCAAACAAAGTTCAGAAAGACGTGGTATTTGATTTGGGATGGGAGCATCTTCTGTTTCATTTCTGAAATCAAGCTCGTTTTACATCTAATTAGACGAGATTCAACGGGGACCATCAGATACCAAACAAAGCCCGTAATGATGGCAAGAGTGTATCCTGATAACTCAGATGCACTTTGCAGGGTGACAAGCAAGGTGCCGGCCACGTCTGCATGAGGCCGTAGCGATCGAGGGTCTCCACTTTTTGACCTTAGTAGGTCATATTTCTTGTCGGAGTCGAGACAATGAAATCGATAGGAACCATCGACCACAGACAAAGAGTTTGTACTGAATTAGTTTCGGGTCCTCCACGTCATCATGCCGAACGAGATGCGCCCAAAGTGTGCCAAAAATCAACTTATTCAATAACTTGATCCTGGTAGATGTTTAATTAGGCATACCTGGTCAAAGCGCCGAAGAATGCAGCTACAGCGCTTCTCAGGACGTCACAGCTTATTTCCATCTCCATTAACTTGGATCAAATTCGAAATGCACGACACTAGGAGTAATCCGCCGTCAGATGTCGCAGTCCTGCGCCTCTCCCCGTACACTATTTTCGGTTTGAAATTTTCACTTTCACACCATGAGTTAAATTGATGGCTACCCGAGGTATTTGAGAGGGACGACAGTTGACTAGAGACCGTCAAATTGCCGGGGTTTGCCAGACTGGCAGCGTATCAATTGGTGACTCCATTGCCAGAAGAAGCTATGTATCACAAGAGCCGAAGCGTGGATCCCGAGGAATGACACTCAGGAACAATTCAATCCAAATGACGAACGGGGCGGTCCGAAAAGGAGTGTAATCATACTTGATGGTGATCTCCTACTCATCGCGTTGCGCGGCATAGGCCTCAAGTGATTCTTTCGGCGTACTCCGTCAACACACGCTAAGCACCTGCATGATGCCAGTCATCATTGCTATTTCCTCCTGGAGCATATCTGGCAAGGGCCATGCATATGGAGGGGTCAAACTCCCCCGGCGAGGATGAATATTTCATCCTGAGGATCGTAATTCCAGCTCTTAATCCCCTGACTACATCGTGCACCGACATCGGACTTGCCGCCACACCATGTGATGAAACGTTGACTATCCTTTCGAGGTCATTCAATGCTCGATTTGGAAATCTAGAAACACGAGACAGCACACGAAACTCGCATATGCCTACTTGCAGGTGACTGTTGGCCGCGAGATTATGTTATAGAGTTCCATTAAACCCACCTAAAGGGGGAAGTTGACCAATAAGCAAGCTTGCAGACTCAAGCAAAATTACGACCTAGTTGTTAAGTCGCCAACCGTTTTCAGGAAGTTGAAGTTGATTTAAAATTGCGAAAGTTCTACATTGAAGCTTTAGACTATGGTCAGTGGCCTACATGCGGGTTTTTGACGCGTGAACCCTGGAACTTTGTTGGAGGATGTGTTCAATGGGAGTGGACCGGAGGTAAAAATGGCTTTAAATTGCAGCAGAGTAGTACATGACAAATTTCAACAAATTAGCCATGTCATATGAGGCCTGTGATGTCTTGGGCCGCTGAGAGGACCTCGATAATGGGGCCATGAGTCAAGGAAGATGAGAAGCGCCTCACTCACGGGCGGCTATAAAAGGGATGTGATGCTTTCGCTGGGCTGATAAGCGGGAATAGGTCTCACGGCCAAGAATTTGTAGTGTTCGCCGCATCTTGGTGGCCGACACTTGCTTTGTGCCGTGTAGATCCATTCCTACTTTCTCCTGGCCCATTTGGCGTTCAGGAGCTCTCTCTTTCTGTCTGGCGGGCCGAGGCGGTGAGTATGGCTCAAATACAGACTGTACGGTATCCGGCGAATGGCCCGTCTTGGGACGAGGAAGTTGTGCCTGCTCTCAGGAAACGTATGGCTCTGAACACTTGCAACTTTTGCAAGCATGTTTCTAACTACTCACATCGCAGGCCTCGAAAGTGAAAGCCGGACGCTCGCGAAGCGCATGTCCGCAGTGTCGTTGGCGTCCCAGGACGACCACTACATCTCAATGCACACCGACCTGACGACGGCGGCCACTTACATCAGTGCCAGAGATACCCCATCTTCTCCTTTTCTTCAGAGTAATGCCAGTGCGATGCGGAATCAATACCAGAAATCAGTTCCCCGAACAACATTAGACCGAATACCAGCCAACTCGCGACCGAATGGTGTAAGTCCATCGAAAAGAAAGCTCTCGTCTCCTACTCCAGGCACGGCATCGCACTTTCAACGCTCCAGGACCTACTCCCAGCCTTACCTATCGGAAGTTGCATACGGAACAACTCCCCGCTCGAAGACCAAAGGCAGCCCACCTGGCAACGATAAATCCATGCGTAGTCTTGACGTACGCCCGACGCGAATACCACAACCTACAGGGCGCTCGCCCCCTCTTTCAGTATCAACCAACGTCTCCAATAAGGACCGCGTTTTGTTGTCGCCGGTTACCAATGGTCATCATGCCACGAGTACTACAACTACCCCCGTGTCTCATTCTGCCATCGCAGAAACAGGCAGGCGCACTCCTACCGCTATCCCTCGCCCCTCCAATTCCGTGGACGTAAATTCGAACGTGGGCCTCGGCCTCCTGAACGAACCTCCGCCATTCGACCCCGCTTCCGCCTCGTCTTCCAAGACACCCTCTCAGCGGTCAGCCTCTCCGGACATTGGACCTCCGCGGCCTTCAACAGAATCAGAGGAACGCCCATTTGAGCACTGGTATCGCGGTGAAGTCTCCCGGAATGGTGGAGTTGGCGAAATCAGAGTCGGTCGGAGGCAAGAGATGCTGGATATCGCGAATTATGGGCACACAATACGGGCACGGGAGCGTGAGCGGCGTGAAGGGGCAAAGAGGAGACGGAAACGAGCGGACAGCGGGTCATGGATTGGGGATAGCAGTAGGGAGAGGGAGAGTCTGCATCTGGATGACGAAGACGCCGGACGGGTTGGCAGAGTTCTGGATGAAGCGCCTTTGACAGATTTAGATGGGTCAGAAGGAGGACATTTTGTTGACAGCGACGAAGTCTATGACCATGGTACGCGCGATGAGGACGAGGATGAACATACTTGGAGACAAGATGACAGTACCTTTGACGAGGGTTTGAGCCGTGCCACGTTGAACGGAGCGAGCTCACCGCAGCAGGAGACTTCATGGACAAGTCATGGCACGCACAGCAGCCCCACACCCACCACCATTCAATCCAAAGGATCCGAATCCAGGAATGCCGCCGCTCGACCGTCAAAGATACCCGCACGTTCTCGTCAGTCATCTGAGTCGCGCGTCGTGACTCCAACGCCGGTCATCCGTGGCGCGAGCGAGCCTCCTCCGACACCTTCGTCCCGTACATCGCCGCCACAATCCCGGCACCGCCCACAACACCAAGCGAAGGCCACACCAAATAAACGGGCTGCCTCGAAGCCAAGAACACCGGCTGGGAAATCGCGTGCAAAAACAGTGGCATCAAAGAAGGATTTGGATGAGGAGGCGAAGCGAAGGAGTGTAGCGCGATATCCGACGCCTGGATATGACAACGACGAGATGATGATTGACGCCATTCCAGAGTGGACCCAGCCAGTACCACATCAAGGCAACTGGGATGATGTGAGTATCATTCTACCACCTTTAATGATCTTTCCCTCTAAATCCTTTCTCATCATAACCATTAATGCTGATTTACGTAATGCAGGTGGTACTTCCTGTTGTGGCGCGTAAGAAAGGATTAGACGAGCACTACCAGAAAGTAGACGGAAACACCGCGCCGCGGACGGTCAATACAACACCTGCCCCTGTGTGTTTACCTGTCCTTCTCCAACCCTTTGCCCCTCTGACCTTCTTCTTACCCTTCCAGGCACCTGGAACCTTTGGCTATGACGACTCAAAGTATCGGCGAACACATGGCGACGTAGAACCAGAATCCATCCCTATGGATGAGTTCGGCCAGTCTGAATCTCAACTTCCTAAACCACAGCTTGAGGAAGAAAGGCCATCGGAGCCTTCGCTCTACCCAACGTATGTCGACAGTCATAATCAGACACAACTTCCTGCTCGCACGGCCCCGTCGCCCGCGCCGTTTTCGGACTATGCTACTGGCCCTTCGACCAAGATCAACCCTCCTTCGCCCATCACTACGACCGCGGACTTGGAGAAACGGTCAAAGGTAGTGCAACAACTACCGGACGATCGGGACGAAGAAGGCGGAGGATGCTGCAAGTGTGTTATCATGTGAGTTGTATATGGGTTGATTAGTTGATCGACTTCATGGATCCCCTGGGACTGTTATATGGGACTCCCCGGGACTGTTATATGATCCCTTCCACTCGTTTGTCTTTTGATTCCCCGGAAATTTGTGCTGTCATTATTATGGTTACCACTTTCTTTATTTTAATGCATACTATAAGTACTGCCTATCTGCACCCTTGCATTCGTCAGTCATTCATCAGCTCTCTCACTATGCTTCTCAGATTAGGCGAGTTCGTACGAAAGACTTATGTGTTTTTCGTTAGTCCTTCGTTTACCACCCTTTTCTCCTCTTCTTTCTGCATACGTACTGGATTGTACACTACTGTCAATATGCCCCTTTGGAAAGATATTTTTCAATGCGAGGCGCGAGGATCTCAATGTTGAGTGACTAACGTAAGTATGTGTATACTGGTAACTCATTACTACCTGGTCTCGATCATATATGTTGTAGACGATTGGGGGGCGCAATACGCCACGCGATCTAGCGCCGCCGCCGCGCCGAGGGAACTACCGATTGCATAGGAAACTGAGAGGATCTATAGAGTTGGGATACGTTTGTCGGACGCGGAACACGGAACACCTCAGTCGTTAACAGTGAACACTGACTGACGTGAGCCCATACGACACTTCATAAACACACCAATATTCGATGTGTAGGTACCTGGGGAACGACTCCAAGTTGTTGACACACCGGACTGAGTTGGCGTATTGATTATCAACTGTACGCCTAGATCCAGCAGGCTGACGGTACCTAACTAAACTTGTCGGACCTCATGAGTAGACTTGGGTTCCCATAGGTTCCATCAACAATTTCGCCTGGAAACTGTAAACTGACTTGACGCGGTCACGGTGATCACCTGACCGTGTTTCGGTGCGCCACTTGCATGACTGTAGCTCGCTTGATTTTATACAAACTTCAACACTAGACTAGTTCAGGCAAGTTATTGACATATACTGTCGATATCAATAAACCTGTGAGAAGTCGAAAGGAAGCGAGTTCGAGAGTTTAACTTCCCCTTCCAAGAATGACTCGACTGTTGGATACCTACAATTACATCTCTTTTCTTTCTTTCGCTCTTTCGCCAAAAACCTAGATAACCCTCTCTCACAACTGTGAATCAAACCTACGCCTTCCAGCCCTCAACAGTTTGGGCGGAGGAGCACAGAGTCGGAGTGTTCTTTTGCCTTCCTCTTGCGCTGGGACTGGACCTGTTCGATGCTCCAGATCGCAAGGGCAGTGGTTAAACCATCATTTCGAACCAAGATTGGAGATAATCCATATCTCCAAAACCAGCTATTACCCCACGAACCATCTTCACACTGCATAGAGAGGAGAGATTTGTAATCGCGTTCGTCTACGAGGTCCACTACCGTGGCAGCAAGGATTCGAACAGCAAGAGTAAGGGAGTCCCCTTCTGTGCCGATACGTTCCATGACCCGCTCTTTAAAAATTGGCCCAAGGCGTTTGCGCACCTCCGCAGAATTCTGGAGGAGCAGGGACACGAGAAACAAGAAATGATCAGCACCGACGTAGTAATACGTCCCTGAAATGTATGCACGGTTTTTGAGAACTTGCTCGACCCAATCAAGCGTCGCTGATAGTTCATGGCCTCTGCCGTATTGATAGAAGAGGTTTAGCACGTTTACGCAGACGCCAGGATCTACAGAAGATTGTAAATTAGCACTCATCAATTCAGGGAAAGGATGCAAATTTTACCCATACGAGGACGGGAGTGATCAAAGTATACTTGGATAATCCCATCAGAGTCCCGGTAAAGGAGCATTTTGTCCATGATTTCATGTTTGGTGGTCTCATTCACGTGGCTTACGACAGTGAGGCCGACCGAAGTTGTATCAAGGTCATTCCTGTGGGGTCAACGTCAACATTCAATTTTTACAGAAACATTTAATTGAACACACGAAAAAAATTCCGTAGTGAGCAAGCTACGGCCCTGAAAGAAGTTGAAAAGTCCTGGAGAATCCATGGTGTAGTCAACTAGAGATCTTCTCGAATTCATCACACTTGAGAATCAGTATCAACAAAGGAGTAGACTCACTCATCACCTGTAGCGAGGAGGATTAGAAATTGTGAAAAGTTCTGACGGGATCAATGAGATAGAATTGTATAAGAATTCAATTCAGGAGACAGACCTCCATAAATTCAATGTTGTTTGAAGTTACAGATTTGAAATTCTTCCTGCGAGACGCTAGAAATCTCTTTCCGCGGAGAACGGGATCATAGCAAAGGTTTTTGAGGTCTTTAATTACTTTGGAGTCGTCGTCAAAAACAATTCCATGCATTCCAAAGGATCGAGCAGTCACGACGTTCTCCAGCTTGTCGTCTACGAATATTGTTCGGGAAGGATCGATACCACTCTTCTCGATAACATGGTTGAAGAAACCAACACCTGGTTTGCGCTGACGAGCAGAAGCACTGAAAATGGCAATTAATAAATCTTAATCTGACACGTACTGAGTTGATTAGGAAACATACGACGTGAATGTATGATCAAATAGTGCCCATTCTGCTGGGGTCGCTTTCGTTTTCAACATCTCCCAGTCCGGCACTGATATGTTGGACATGGCATAGATCAAGAACCCCATTTCCTTGAGCTCTCTGATGACCTCCAGTACTTTTTTGTTGCTCTGCAGAAAGTCCGACAAAATTTGGCATGTGTTCTCGACGGCAGCAGGTTCAACTGCGAACTGCTTCGCAACAAGAGAGTATACTTCGTCCTTGTCCAGATTGCCCTTTTCATACTCGAACCAGTGAGAAGATGAAAGGATTCTGCGAAAGACGTTCGCAGGAAGAGGAGATTCCGGGGAGGAAGAGGACCAGGTAAAAATCACACCGCCGAGATCGAATATGATAGCGTTGTAGGGCCTAGAGTTGCCAGTGACAGAAGTATTGTGAACATCAGCGGAAGCCATATTCAACAGGATTTGTGGCAATTGCCATACTGAACCATTTGAGGTTTATATAGACTGTTCCATATGGGTGCTGTTAACGGGAGAAACTCGGGTCGACCTTGGTCCTCCTTCGTGATGAACATCATTGCATGAGCCAATAATTCTGCTGATGCATTCTTTAAGCACATCACCATAAGTCTTTCTAATTTGCAAGAATTGGGCTTATTGTTAGTCTGGTTTAGAATTCGCCAGTTTAGCTTCTGGTCAATTGTCGACACTCTAGCACTCTGACCAAACCTTGTACAATGAAAATAAAATTCAATGTCACCATTAGCCCTTGCGTTAATCAGGCTTTAGCGCAAGCCTAAGCGCGAAGCGGAACCAGATAAGCCGTACCATCATCGCTGGGCCCGCGTAGCGATATTGCCAATTTCCTCTTACTCTGTCCTTTTTTTTTTTTGAAACCTCAAGTTCTCGCGATTCTGCCGCATTTCCATCCATCTCTTACCATCCGGGGTCCATACTTTACATCCTGATGGGGATCATACAGAACTTTCGTAATTCATGTTACGTTTATTAGACCAGAGTCAACCCCAGTCCCTGATACAATTGAAAAAAACTGGAGAAGTATCCATGGGCGTACAAGAAGATTTCAGATGTTGACAACGGAGTGATTGCTGTGTATAGTATGAACCGAGATGTGTCTAGCTGTCAGTAATGTTGGATGGCCTCGCGTTGACAGCGCGTCCCATAAAGACAGTTATTTGGACCTCCCTGCCAGGCTTGCCGGGTTCCATAATTAGAGCTGAAAGAACTGGTCTTGCGCCTTGCGGCTGTCAAGTACTTGTCTCCGTCCAAGAAGATCAATGAACCCGTCAGCTTTCGAACTATCAAATTAATCAGGACTATGATAGCATTTTCGGCATCTAATGAATTCTTTATCCTCCAGCCCTTTACTTATAATAATGCAAATCACAATCTACTCCTTTACTTTTCTACATAATTTAGCAACTCACTCTCAACGGATCGAAAATTTCCCGCTGGCCCAGCCCTGACATTTCCTAAACGTCGAGCACGTGCGAGACCCACGGTTTTATGTCTACATATTTGTTGAACGTACAGTTGCGGATAGTGTGCGGGGGATTTGGTCCGGCGGCGAGATCACACCTGTGAAACTCGCAGCAGCATTGACTGACCAAATTCACACCAAAATCACAGGGCAAATTTGCATTTGGCTGAGTGCAAATTTGCTGGTGATTTTGGTGAGATTCACACAAGTGAAGACCTGATTTGCTGCAAATTAGCACAAATTAATTATAGACTATGTGTGGTGCTCAAGATGACTGATTGCGGGTAATTTCATTGAGCCAAATAGCGAGCTGAGCAGCAGGTCCTCGTTCTGAAGTT
>JAGGAQ010006014.1:0-67394 GCA_017657225.1 Termitomyces sp. T69sscA | reverse complement strand
TTCAATTTGTTGATTCCAATTAAGAGCTCCTCATTGATGCGTCCACGTTACGCGCTCTCATTTCGCCTCATGGATTTCGTGCGGAGCCCAAATTATCCTGATCGCTTCCTCGTACACGAGCGTTACCTGTGTGACTGGCCGAATCACTTGAGGACCCTGAAAGTGGCCGAAACGACCGTGGGGGATAGTACAGTCATTGGACCATCACATCATCTTTGATCATCCAAAACCAGCAGCTTTGTATTCATGAATACTTATATACAGAGATCATCAATTGAGGAAACACTAACACAAGCAAGCAGATACAAGAGAGAAGTATAAAACAGAAAAGCCCTTTTGGCCTATGAAACCAACAGCAATCAACAACATAAAAAAATCTAATAGACGAAGGTTGAAACCTCCTTGAGTCAAGCATCCGCACATTTACCAGATACGGGTCTCGAGGAGCAAGTCACTGCTGCCCTCAACACCGATGCAGGCCTTGAGGAAACTCTCGAGCGCGTTGCGCTGCCTGTTGAGGCTGTTCACGACCTCGGTACCAGGCTTGACGAGCGGAGCCTTAAGCATGTACGAAAGGAGGGAGAGCACCGAGTAAAGAGGCTTGAAGTCCTCAGTGGCCGCCGAGCCATCAGCAGGGAGCTTGCGGTACTTGATGCGAGTAAGGAGCTCCGTGAGGATGGTCAGATCCAGAATGAGAGGGGTCGCGAGCAGGGAGTCCTCGCACTCATTGAAAATGTTGATAGTCGAGCGACCGCCACAGAAGATCTCGGAATAATATTCGTCGATGGCGCGCTTGGAGTCTCCAACGGCGGGGACGTACTTGATGACGACGATGTGGTCCGGATGCTCGCCCTTGCCCTTCTCGCCCGCGGCAGGAGCCTTGTACAAGAGGCGGTTGGCATCGACCATGTCATCGACCACGGAGGACTTGGAAATCTCCTTTGAACGGAACTGGCGTTCGGCAGAGAGGTTGTGTCCGTCATTGTTGCCGAGATGGTTGTACGACGCAATGGAGAGCGGCTTGATACCTGCATTGACGAGGAACTCGGCGAGGACAGACTTGAGCTTGGTCTGGCCGGACTTGAGGTCGTCGCCGCCGATGAAGGACTTGTGACGCTCAGCGAGGTCAATGACACCAGGGACAAAGGTATTCTGGGGAGCACCGTTGACGAAGGGTTCACCCTCGAGTATAGCAGCGACGGCAAAGAGAGATGACGGAGAAATCTCAGAGTGGGAAGCCTTGATCGCATCAAGGAGGTTTTCAGCTGTATCGTTGACGCCGGGGATAATGTCACTGTAGCGCTCAGTGTTGGCAGTCCAGAAGATGACGACACGGTCGAGCTGATTGTCCGCCTTGAACTTGCGGATGTCGGCACGAATGTGTTCGAGATGAGCTTGCTTGTCGTCACCAGGGATGAGGTTATCGGCGCGTTCCTCCTGATTGGCAGCAATGAAGTCCGGGTAGTAGATGGACGGGAGGGGTTTGCCGAGGGCAGCCATGTGAGGAGCGACCTGGCGCTGGAGGTCATAGTCGAGGACCTTGGCGCGCTCCATAGCCTTGTCGAGAGGCAGACCGGAGATGTCCCAACCACCGAGTACGAGGTCATTGGGGTGGACCATGGGAAGGACGTCAGACACAGGCACATGGACGTCGTGGCCGGTGGAAGGATCTGTGCCGATGCGGACAGTGGAGGCACGGAGGAGCGAGCCGATGTAGTTGGGCTGCTGTATACCACTCTTGGTATGCCAGATAATGTTGTGACGGTTGGCAAGGATGGTAGCACAGAGAGTCGAGCCGTTGTTGCCGCCAACACCGATCATCATTAAGCTATAGTCATAAAACGCGTCAGAAAACGTGTTTGATGTTTACAGGACGCGTAGATACTCACCCAGTCTTGCTGACAGCCCTCTGGGTCTGGAATTGGTAGGGTTCGACAGTGGGTGTAATAGTGAAGTGTCCATCGTTCACAGTGACGCTAGAGCCACGGTTATAGAACTTGGAAGTGATGTGTTCGTCCGAGTAAAGCGTGTTTTCCGACTGGACGGTGATCGCATGGGGGCGACGAGCAGCGGTAGGGTGAACAGGGAGAACTGACTCGAGCTGAGAGTCAGGGGTATTGTAGCCAGAGGTGCCGTTAGGTGCCATTGGATTCAGTTGAGTAGTAGACAGTTAGACGGTAACGGTGTGGAAGGGGATTTAATAGTGTATTACGAAGCCTGCGGTGGTGTGCTTAAAACCTGTGTGCAAGTTGTGCGAGCTGCAAAGTTGATTCGAGTACATGCAATAGCTGCAAGATACTCTATAAAGGGGGTTGGATCGACAGACAAGCGTGAGGAGGCTGGAGTGCTAAGAGCTGGAGAACTTGAGCTGAGGGATATTCGTTGCGGCCTTTAAAAGTATTTCCAGCGACGGTCCGGTAATTGCCGCCATGTGCGAATCTCGTATGACTCGGATCAGAATTTTTCCATCGTATTTTTGGGGTGCATCTTTATTATTAGCGGCAAGAGCGCCAATACCTTCGGCAAGCACACTAAGGGAACATATACAAGGCCATCCTCATTGAACTCGGACTCAGCTACGAGTTCAGGAGCCACTTTATCTTGGATCCTAAACTCTCACAACTGCATCATCGATAGGTCGAACATCCAGGAACAAACCAGTTGTCGTCAAATCAGACTCGACAAGATCGGATTTCAAATACTTACGTATTTTGCATCACCCTTGTGGATTCAGTGCTTCGGATAAAAATCATTGGCGGAGAACAATGAAGGAACATACGGCAAGACCCATGGATCCGACTACAACGGTTTTTGTCAAAATTTATTAAAAAGATTGCTCGATAACAGATTAATGCATGTGCCCATACAACTAATGTTCCGAGAGATACAAATACACTTGTCAAGCTTGTGAAAGATAAGAACGAATATGAATAAGAATAAATCATGCGACACCCAGAGCATTCAAATGCGCCTTTTAAGCCGCGGATATAGTCAACGTCAGGGCGGCCGGACGCGCTTATCAGAACCATAACGAATATAAGTATACACCCGAAAATGGATGGTCGGAAACGCTGCTGACTGCGCGCTTTTCCATCATGCAGGCGCCAGACTTAGAGGCTGAACCGACTGCGCTGCAGGGTCGCAACAGCCTTTATTGTCTGTGCGCCGTTCCACAAGTTGCCCAGGAACGTCTGTCGCCGCGAAGCCCGCTGGGCATCCTTATCTTCGAAGAAATCAGGGAGCTGGACCATCTCTGGTTCCAGGCGCTTGCGGGAGAAAGGCTGTTGGAAAGCCCGGTGCTGGAAGAATGCCAAAATAGGGCTGTGGGAAGTGTGTCAATTACTAAAGGCCGAGTTTAACTAGATCACAAGCACGTACGTGAGGCCCAGGGACACAGCAAGGGTAATTTGGGTCCTGAGCGCCGGTGTATAACCCCCTCCGATGATATCCTGATTGATGGTCAGCGGGAAAAAAAGAAATCAGAAGATCTTGGGCGCACAAGAACATGCGAAGCATTTCGATCGAAAAGAAATCTCAGACCACGACTCATCCCAGACTGTCGGTTCAGAATGAAATCAACGCCAAGAGCGATAAAGAATGTCCCAACGGACGCAGAACCAATGAGCTACAGCCAGAGAAAAAGGATCAATTTGTCATCCTGAAAAAAGAAACGAACACTCACAATACCAGCCCTCTGCGTCTTCTGCGAAACTATAATAGCCCCTCCCAAAACGCCAAACAAAGTCACGACCATCCAATTCGCAAAGAACAAGTTCACGTTAGGTATAAGCAAGGCCGGTCTGATAATTACTGCCCGCGCGCCAAAGGCTAGACCGCCTATGATGCCGAGGAGACTTATGCCCGCTATGCGCCCAATTTCAAAGAGACCGAAGACGAAACCGACAACGAAGAAGCCGAGAACGATAGCGGTGAGGACAGCGTCGGGAAGACCGTTGTTATTTATGGTGTTAACCAAGGCTGCCCATGCTAGATGAACGGAAGAAAATTAAATAACAGAAGTCGAGACAGAAAGCGAATGTAAACAGAGAGGGACGTACAACACACGGCCGCGGCCAATCCAATCCCAACGCCAGTAGTGATCCTCCACATACGTATACCCGCGATCGCCATAGGCGGGCCCACAGCGAACGAGAATGCAAGCCATATAATCGCAGCGAGATCGAAGCCCGTGCCTCCACCGTCGGTCGCGGGGCCCTGCGGCACAGACTGGTGCGTAGTAGAGTCAAACACTTGTGGAATGCCTGTTGAGTTGTTGATGACGAAACCACGTGGGGAGAGTTGATAGGGATGGGAGACGTGAAGGGGTGAAGGTTGGACAGGGTGAGCGAAGGATGGAGGGACGAGAAGGGTGCAAAGAAGAAGACTGAGGGAAGAGAAACGGAGGAAGGAGAGCCATTGGAGGCTTGAGCTGTGGCGGCAAACTGGAGTTGCCATTTGAAAAAAAGAAGGTGATGAAAAAGAGTGTGGTGGGTTCAAGTACCCAAGCGTAGTGCGGCGTCAGGAGGGAGCCCCTGATGCTAGAGGAAGGAGCAGAGGACGCGGCGCAGGACAAGCCTGCCGCGTCAATTCGTATGTTTTGATACCGTAGAGGAAGGTCACAGAGAGAGAGAGAACAAGAAGCGCAACATATCTGTCTCCACACAAGTCTAGAATAAGTAATTTTGCGTGCGAGTGTACAATAACATACCCTACACTTGGCCCTTACCGACGCAAACCCGTTGGGGTGGCAACAACAATGCCAGGAACATACAAAAAGATATCAGATACTTTATGTGTGCAAACATGTAATTCTCTGGACGGAGGTTGTTAGTCTGTACATCATGCCTTTGACCTTCGGTCGTTTCGCGCTCGTTGTGCCCTGTCTGCGTGTTTTGCAATCAACTAGGTAGGAACGGCAGTCAGGACAGAAGACTCTGAGTGGAGCGCACATATGTTGAGCGTTGATCGATCAGATATTTCTTAGGTTCCGTTGCAACCGAGATCCTCAGTCCCATACTTTCAGGATTGTCAATCAAATCGTCAATGATACATTGATTATGTTACTATTCCATCTGTAACAGGGAGCGTGAATCACTACCGAATTATCACGAAGAGACACGATATGGCTAAGTGAATGCAGATGCTTCGAAAGAGCAAGCCTAATGGTCAGAACCAGGCCCATGGCCCCTTGTACAGGACATTGACCTAAAAAAATATAAGGCATTAGTACAGAGTTTATTCATCACAGAAAGAGCAAAAAAGTTTTGAAAGAGCGCTCAGTGCTGCAAAAATGCAGACTTGTTTGTGATCTCCTATCTCCACGCCATCTAAGTCCCAATATGCAAAAGAGAGCACAACCAAAACTTCCGCGTCGCTCCATACAAAGACCCCGTACCAGCGATATACGCACGTAACCACGCGCCACGAGCAGTTTTCTCCAGCTCGGACGCTGATAGCATGCACGTCAAGAATTTCCGTTCGTAAAATTTGAACCACATCTAGAGACCACCCACGGCAGAGTAAGCCACGTCACAAGCGACGCGTTTCTGCGAGGGCTCGGCTAGATGAACGCAGAAGACCGTGGTCAAACCACGGACTCGGTGTGCGACTCTGCCTTTGCTGCCAGGTCGTGGGTCTTGAGACCGAAAGCAGCCTATATGTAGAGCCTAAGCTACCAATGTTGGTCCAGCCTTACGATACGCCATGAGGTACCTCGTAATGGCATATCGGGAATACAGACACTTTATGGGTTCAGGGCGAAGAGAGCGGGAGGTCGGTGATTCTCAACTGCTGAGATTTAGAGAGAGTGGAATCGACCCTTTTACTAGAACATCCCCGCGCAACAAAGAAGGATAAAAAATAGGGTACTTGCCTTGACATTGTCAGACAGTGTTGGCAGTAGTCGAAAGAGCGTGGGTACGCTTAGTCATCCATTGATGCACTCCACGTTGACAGTGCTCTGAGGCGGCTGGCGACCCATTCCATCCGAGTTTCCACCGCGTACCTCCTCTTCATTCCATACGCCATGGCTATGAACATTTTCCGCCTTCTTGGTACGTCAATATTTTGCTCTGCCTGCACCAGACGTTGATCCCCCTCACGCGTGCAGGCGACTTGGCGCATTTGGCGTCCATTTTCATTCTACTGCACAAAATACAAAAATCGCGATCATGTCGAGGTGCGCTGCATTCAATTGAGGCTCCTGCGTGCCGAAGGACATGGTGCACTGCCTTGGACCTCTTTGCAACGAATTCAACGTCGACATGCTCATTGTTTAATTTTACGCTAGGTATCTCGTTCAAGACACAAGCACTTTATGTAGCCGTCTTCGTAACGCGCTATCCGGACCTTCTCTGGCGCTATATCTCCCTCTACAACTCTGTGATGAAGCTCTTCTTCATAGCCAGCAGCTGTTACATCCTATACCTCATGCGCTACCGCTTCCGGTCAGCCACCTTCCTTGTCTATACTTTTCCTTCTCCTTCTCAACCTTTTCCTATTTCCCAGCCCCACACACGACCCCTCCATCGACACCTTCCGCGTTGAATATCTTGTCGGCCCATGTTTCGTCCTTGGCCTCATATTCAACTATGGCTTCAACTTTACAGAAATATTCTGGTCCTTCTCTATCTTCCTCGAGTCCGTCGCGATACTACCACAGTTGTTCATGCTCCAGCGTACAGGAGAAGCGGAAACTATCACTACACATTACTTGGCCGCGCTGGGGGTCTATCGCGCTCTGTATATCCCCAATTGGATATACCGGTATGTCTTTCTCGTTTCGTACGTGAATAGACACTTACATTATATGCGTGGATGTGCCATAGATATTTCACGGAGAGCGGTTCCGTGGATCCGATTGCCGTGACAGCCGGAATTGTTCAGACAGGTCTTTATCTCGACTTTTTCTACGTCTACTTTACCAAGTGCGTACCTTATATTAGCTTCTTTTCTTACTTCACTAATACCCATGAGAAGAGTGCTCAAGGGGCAGAAATTCGAGCTTCCCGCTTAATGTACAAGATGTGTATGAATGCATGTAATATGCCAGGGTTGTAGAACGACTTGGAAGATCGTAGACGAAAATAAGAACCGGTTACAGTGGTAGAGGCCTGTGGTCTTTGTTGAATTTACACTGGTCTTGCGTCTCTCACGGAGAGACTCATCATTCTCAAGACAGGAAACATATACCCATCCTGCTCAGGACAGCTGGTGGTGTCTATCTTTTATGAGCGAGTCAATGCTTTCTTTACGTGTGGTCAGACTTTGAATGAAAGTTGGGTTACTGAACTCAGCCATGGTGTCAAACATGTAGAGCGTCACAGCAAAGCTTTACTGAATGCCTGTCTTCTAGTGCACAAAAATAAATATTATGACGACACATGCGATTTCTCCAATACTAAGTGCGGATACTCTGTCAGTGATCCTGGACACAGGTGGATCCGCCTATGTGTTTACCTTTTGCTGGTTTTCACAGGTATGTCGTGCTTCGGTACCGGTCATCATCATGCAACTGATGTCGAAGAAATTCGAGGCTAGGAAATTAGAGCGACATGTGAGTATTATCACTTCATACCAACGTCTTACATCGGGCCTGATGCGACGTTGGTTTCATACTTGTAAAACACTCTTTCAGCGGCGCTCGCACGCCGATTTAAGGACCTTTATATATTTTCAACTGTGATTTGAGGGAATAAAACAAACATATACATGAGCTTACAACGAAACTTGAATCCACCTCAAAGTTCGCAAGCTCATCCTCTCTCGACTCGGAGTCTCAGTTCTACATGTGAGTAGCCCAATATTCCATCTGAAAGTCTCATCCTAGTGTCCTTGTCCGTCCAAATATTGCATCCAGCTAGATGAGATTGAACCCTACTGCGCGAAAATGCCTTGTCACTATTCAGCCTACTATGATACGAATGCCCTGGGATGTAGATATGAAGCAGAAACATAGCCAAAACACTCAGTATAAGGATAGGCATGATGAAAAGGGTGGAAATGCACACTGAATGTAAAATACCTGTGCTATGTTTCATACGGCTGGTTGAAGCTGTGTACCACAGAATTACAAGACAGCCAAACCTGAGGCGGTTCTTGAGATTCGAAAAAAGTAGTCGGTAATTTCCCAGTTGGCGCGGTAAGATGCCTTGCGTCATGCTGACTCAAAGTACCACATTCTAAGACAACATATACGGACGTGAAAAATACTGATCATATGTAAATCCAAAACGAAACGAAAAAAAAATTATATTAGGTCGGCTTTTGTAGTAAGACCAGGTCCAGGAAGCTTTCTCTCTCGGACAGTCATCATATCTCCGCAGCTTCGTCAATTCTGTCCCGATTACCATTCTGAAAATGTCAGACCAGTCAGTGTTCTCAAGCATGCTTGAAACGCAGAAAAGAAATCTCACGGTAATCATTTGAACGCTCTGGAAGAATTTGAACGCATCGTTCAAGTAGAGCTGTGCTGCAACTTCCAGGGCTGTGAGCGACCCTTCAACCCTCTGCAAGTTCATCTTCTTTTTCTGCGACGTAAGACTTAAAAATGGAGCATAAGGCTCACTGGTGTGTATCCAGAGTCAGCGAAGAGCACTCACCTCTCACACATATCTGTCAGATACTGCATCTTAGATACTTCCAAGTTTGGCAACTTGTCGAGATAGTTAATTGCGGTGTTGGCCATTTCTTCTGCAATAATGATGATATTCTGCACTGGGTTCTCCTTGTCGAAATTGGGGGAGCTGAGGATGTACACCTTAGGCTTTCCTTCTGTCTCATCAGAAGGCATAGTAAACTTGAGAGAGCCGTCTGTTGAAAGTGAAGTGAGTGGCCCGTATTGTTAACAAATCGAATATAATTGCCTTCTAAATGGTCAAGCTTGATCTCAGAATCCGTTTCCTATATCTAGTAAATAGGAAGCCCTTCCAATAGAATATTGACTACTTACATCTGCTTTGTCTCCACTCGACCCTGGAGTAGTCAAAGCTGTCTTCGGATACTCATTCAAAAGCTTGTCAGACCGCTTTTTGAGTCTGAAAGGAAGTAATGTCATGGACTGATACTCAGAGAAAAAGTAGGCGGCTTACTCTTCAGACCGGGCGAATAGAATGTCAGCGACCTCTGAGTCTCCGGCGTTCCGCAATTCTCGGATTGCGTCGTCTGCTTTCTGTTGTGTCATTTGGATTTCTTCCCGGCGACTGTCAATGGTTGACGGCAGTTCGGGTGAGATAGAAGCCATTGCAAATGAGGTTGTCGTTGATGAACAGGCAAAAAGGTTGGAAGATAAAATAACGTGCAGATGAGAGATGGGATTACCGTAATAGCGGAATGCCTTATAAACCAGAACATTTCCTCCTACCTAGAAAATAACAGTGTAGCGATTGTTCCTGATTAGTTCCGAAGACATGGTTACTACTTTGTCTCATTTTGTCAGTGCATATCAAGTCCCACGGGATATGACGAGGGTTGCTATGTACTCTGGACACAGAACAAGGACGAGAGAAGATTCTATGTCACGTTCGTCATGTTAGTGGTCCAGGACAGACAAAAGCACGAGCGATAAAGAAGAAGCGAGGAAACTTCAGTGACATAGGGACCTCGGTGGGTCCACAAATGCTTGCCAGTCGTAGAAAGTCTCGTATGATTCTGCTCAAAAATGTTAGTCGTTGTTACTCGTCGCGTGATTACAGGGTTTCCCATGCGTCAAGTACGTACTTATACGGGACAAAGTACAATGAGTGGCAAGGAATGATGAAGAAGAATGTACTTCATGTCAGACGTCAACTATTCGGACTCAATAACTGGAACTTCATAGGTATGATCATTTTCACAGAACAAGTGGCTTAGTTGGCTCGGGATATCACTTAATTGATGAATTTTTGTCAGTTTCCTGAAGACACTTTTGATGGACATATGTGCAATGAGACTCCGCGACCGAAAGGAAGTAAGTTTTCCACGTGCCAGGGTCTGGGGCCCAACGACGTAATCCGAACACTGCGAGAATGATGTCAAGTCGTCAAGTGGGTGGTTGTATCACAAATGCTGAGGGGCGCCCGTTTGTACATAAGTCGGAACTAAGATGGGACAAGTAAGTTCTAAAAAATTAATTGACTTGAAATATTGCTTCATGGGTTTGATTTGTCTAGTGGTACAGTTCCGTACTCAAGACATCTTTCAATCAACCCCTGGACATGATAGCATTAAGATGTAAAAAATTCTATTTATTCATACATAGGTCCTCGAGGAGAAATCAAGATCCAGTCTGAGGGTCAGGTGTACTGACTTGTCCGGCTTCATCAGTTGTGTCACCATTATTCAATGTGAAGGAGCTTTGCAACACGGAGTCTAAGATACGTCTTTATAATTCAGGAATGGAAAGTACAGCTGGTTTTTGCCTACCTCCCGTTGTCCCTAAGGCCTCCTTATACCTTTGTATGGCTAAGTACAACCTAGTTTTGCAATCCAATATCACAATGATCGCCTCTTCAGATCTTGCTCTGACATTGGCAGGCTTGTTTCTTTCTTCCTTCTGTGCATTTGAGCTTCCTTCTGTGCACTCGAAGAAGCTTTCTGCACAATGTTCAATCCGCTTCTTCCTATCATAAGTATTCATGATAATACCTGAACACGAGAAGCCAAGCGGAGGCACATGTCATGTGTATTGCGGGCTTGGTTCACCATTCCACGGTATCGCCGGGTTTTGGTTAAGATGTTCATATCCTCATTGCTGGCCTCAAGGAGATCATCTATACGCATATCTGCCCTTATTAAAAGTTATCAGACAGGCCAAGTACTGGGATGGAAACAACTAACTTTTCACAATCATCAAAAAGACTGTCATACATTTGTTCGTCAAGCATTTGTTGAACCGACCGGAGACTTTGCATAGCTGATAACACGGTATTTTTGGCCTCTGTCAGAGGCACTCTGATCTTGGATGATTTATTTCGCGAGAATGGACGAGACATGATCGGGACCAGAAAGGAGCTCATAGTCGCTCCAACGATGGACTCGAAAACAACCATTGAACTAAGGAGGATGTGTAGGGTGACGTTGACTGTATTGATCTTTTGCTCCGTATTTAAATTTCAATGCGCAACAGTCATGTGCAGGTGGCTTCGATACGGTGTGGTAACTATACATCGAAATTAAGAGAAAAGGCTCAACTTGGTCTCAAGTCCACACGATTTATTGTTTAAACCTCCGTGAAGAACAAAGGCAGCTTGTAGGAAGAGGAGGCTGACGGACTTGTCGACGAATTTGTTCGAACGACCACATGCTGATGGATATGGAATATCCACGTGCTGTCAATCAAATGTCCAGCCATGCAACGTTCAACTCGTACGGGTAGTTACCGTATCTCCGGAATGATGACATGGGCTTCCTAAGAAGTCAACAAACAAGAGCATAATAACGAATCTCCTACTACACTACATTGCGATGCTTCCCTGCGACTTCAGACACGAGAAAGGCTTCGAACCTGGCGACCTCTCTCCTAGAGAAATCTTCTGGCGCGATCACTATAAGTTTCTCAAGAAGCATGGCTACACGCTGCGAGACCGTTATAATCCCGACAGGGTATTGTCTTGGAAGAAGCGGAATGGTTCACGCAAGCACTTTACAGATTTCGAGGATGGTCAATATAGTCAAGTAAGCCTTGTCATTCTTCCGCGAGCGTAGTTATATCTTTTCCTCGAAAGTACGGTAAAATCCTCGATGCAACTCGCTCCGATGGAACTCTTGTTGTGCTTAAAGACGTCAGTATCAATACCAAGGAGCAGGAAATTCAGATCGGCAAATATTTCTCTTCTGGAGCGTTGGCAACGCATCCCAAAAACCATTGTGTGCCATTTTTAGATGTCATAGACCCCACGGAAGGTTCCCAGACAGCGTTTATCGTCATGCCATATCTACTTGAAACCAACTATCCATCTTTCGTAACCATAGGAGAGGTCGTTGACTATTTCAGGCAGATATTTGAGGTAATTGATCATCTTGCCATGTTGACAGTCGTCATTTCTGAACTTATTGCCAGGGGTTGAAATTTATGCACGAGAACAATATCATTCATGGGTGCGGTGTACTCCTGTGTTCAGATTTATCGGTCTCACCTTTGCTCCAGGGACTGTAAGACAGATAATTTCATGGCGGGAACAATCTCATTATTTAACGTACCACCCCACCCTGCGCAACGATTCATGCGACTTGATTATCGAGGGGAAGTATCGGTCTCTTCCTCTCGTACGAAGAAACCAGTGAAGTACTACCTCATAGATTTTGATCTATCTAAAGTCTATCGCCCCGAGGATGTGCCCCATCTTAGGCGGCCTCCTTGGGGTGGAGATAAGTCGGTTCCCGAGTTTTCACTCCCTAATGCGCCCCCTTGTGACCCTTTTGCCGTGGATGTTTACTGTATAGGCAACTCCATTAGAGAGGACTATCTTGATGTATACTTTTCGTATTTCTATGCGCTCTTACGCTGACTATGAGTTTACAGGGTCGGGACATACTCGAGAAAGCCAAGAAAGGATTTGAGTTCATGAGAGACCTGGTTAACGACATGACCAACTCGGACCCACGAAAGAGACCATCCATGACCGACGTCGTCACACGTTTTGAAGGCATTGTCAAAGGACTCGATGATAAAAAACTGCGCTCTCCAGTTCTCAATATCGATGAAGATCTTGGTATTTTTGGCAAGATTAAGCATTGGGCCACGCAATGGACATACAGGATACGAGGCATTCCGACTATACCCAATACGCAATAACAATTATATGTCATTGGCATACTTACGGCATTGCATATCGCTCCGTTTCCATTCCTGTTGCCTAAAATCTACTCTTAGATACTTCTGTGTAGTTCTCGGTAATACAGTGCTTGCAACGGCTCATACAAGCAGCTCTTTCCTGTCGCTGTGGTTATAATCCACAACATATGCTAAGCCTCATATCCAGATGCAGTGTCCCCTTCCAGCCTCCTTATAAATAAGCGCATTGTATCTTATCTTCCAACTCCAATATAACTACCATGTATATTCAATTGTTATGACCACTAATGAAAATGGTATCTTCTGTCAGTCCTCACCTCGTTTTATTGGGTCAAGAAACAAATGCTCGCCAGACTTAGAAGGATAATGCTTGGCCTACACGGAACTTCTCGGGAACGTGTCAGATTATGCAAGGATGCATGTACAATCAGGAATCCGTTCTTCTGCCTTGTACCTCATTTTAATGAAAGAGTGCACGAGTATCACAGAAAGCGGCATTAGAGGTCTATGACATCGACCTTGCATCCACAAGAACGCCTTAGAAAACTAGTACATTATCTTCCACTTAGGGAGTACAGTGCAGATATTGTTCCTCCGAAGACATTGTTACTTCGTTTCAGAGTGTCAGTGGCATAGCAAAATCCCGCAGGATATGATGAGCGTTGCTATGTATTTCTGGACATAGAACAAGGACAAGATATCACATCCTTGTGTCAATGGTCCAGACCAGACAAAAGCACGAGCGACAAAGAAGTTAGTGATATAGGGACGTCGGTGGGACCATGTCTATACAATGGTTGCCTCGTAGACAATTCTTTGGATTCTGCTCAAGAATGTCAGTCGTTGTTACTCATCGCCGTAATTAAGAACTTTCCATGCGCAAAGTATATGCTTATATGGTACAACAGCACAATGAATGGCGAGAAGTGATGAAATATTCAAATACGGTTCCGAGTCGGATAGTAAGTAACAATGTACTCACTTGACCTGGATCATAGAACCTTCAACTCAATATTATGCACGATTATCATTTTCACGGTTGAACAGATTGGCTCGTGACATTGCTTCATTTGATGCATTTCACTTAGTTCCCTGAAGGTACTGGACATGATATGTGCATTGAGACTCCGCGACAAAAAGGAAGTAAGTTTTCCACGTGCCAGGGGTATCGGAACATTTGTACAGCATATGTGTATTTCTCGACATGTCAGTAGTCGTCAAGTACCCATATACTGTATATTGTTGAGGCGAGACTTACACGACAATGATACGATATGTTGCGATCTTTTGCTCACCATCTTATCATATTTCCTTTATAGATACTCCTCTGTTCGCCGCTCACGAGTGTTTAATCCTGTGAAAGAAGGACGTTAGGATTTGCTTATACTACGCGAATGAGTTTGATAAAGTAGTCTACTGAAGCAGTCCATAGACAGAGGACTGAGAAAGGGATAAGAAGATTTGCGATTCCATCAGTATACCAACACAGAAGTATTATGATATCATAGGTATAGCAGGAATACCCCGTACTCTATAGGCCCATTGGATGATCCAATGCTTGATCTTCCGAGTAATGCCCATATTTTCGTCAATATTCAGAACTGGAGAACGTAACTGTTTATCGTCGAGTCCTTTGACAATGTCTTCAAAACGAGAGACAACGTCAGTCATTGACGGTCTCTTTCCAGGGTCCGAGTTGGTCATATCATTCACCAACTCCCTCATGAATTCGAAGCCTTTCTTTGCTTTACCGAAAACGCCCCTACCCTGTATCACATCATTATTGGGTAGGAGCATATGGAAGTATGAAGGCTTACATCAAGATAGTCCTGCCTAATAGAGTTGCCCACACAGTAAACATCGACAGCGAAAGGGTCACAAGGCGACGCATCAGAAAGTAGAAACTCGGGAACCGACTTGTCTCCGCCCCAAGGAGGTCGCCTAAGGTGGGGTGCATCCTCGGGACGATATACTCCAGACAAATCAAAATCTATAAGGTAGTACTTGACTGGCTTCTTCGTACGAGAGGATGAGACCGACACACGTCCTCGATAGTCAAGCCGCATGAATCGTCGCGCAGGGTGGGGTGGGACGTTGAACAATGAGATTGTCCCCGCCATGAAGTTGTCCGTTTTGCAGTCCCTGAAGAGAAAAGTGAGATTGGTGATAATGTACAGGACGTTTCATCGCACCCATGAACAATGTTGTTCTCATGCATAAATTGTAAGCCCTGGATATCATTCAGCCGAGGAACACCAGAGGTCAAAGTGTAAGACCATCACCTCGAAAATCTGCCGGAAGTAGTCGACGACCTCACCGATAGTTTGAAAAGATGGATAGTTTGTTTCAAGTAGATAAGGCATGACAATGAAAGCTGTTTGAGAACCTTCCGGAGGGTCGATGACATCTAGAAATGGCACACAATGATTCTTGGAATGTCTCGCTAATGCTTCAGAGGAGAAGTATTTGCCGATCTGGATTTCATGCTCCTTGTTATCAATACTGACGTCCTTCAATACAATAAGAGTTCCATCGTCACGAGTTGCATCTAAGATTTGACCGTGCTTTCCATTTGTTACACGATCAACTATTCTCTGTTGAAAAATGAAAAGGCTTACTCGACTATACTGGCCATCTTCAAATTCTGTAAACCTCTTGGCCACACCCTTTTGCTTCTTCCATGATAGTAACCTGTCAGGATTATAACGGTCTCGTAGCTGATAACCGTGCTTCTTGAGGAACGCATAATGATCGCTCCAGAACATTTCCCTTGGAGAGAGGTCTCCAGGCTCAAAATCTTCTTCAAGTTGGAAGTCGAGGGCAGCCATCATAAGAGTACTGTAGTAGGAGCGGACTCATATGCAACGATCACGCGTTGATAGTTCATAGCGACGCTCTGAAGTCCATTGTTGTTGAACGTTGAAACCCTTTGATCCGGAGATACCTCCAACAAGGAATGAGAATTCGACACACCTGACAGCGTGGAAATTAGTATTCGAGGCAATCTGTCCGCCGACAACTGGTCAACAATGTGTTCTCTGTTCTTCTCACATACTGACACGAGTTTGCTTTGTTCCTAACCGGAAACAATAGGCTTTGAATACAACGTAGTCTTAATATGAATTTTATTTTATTTCATTTCTTGAATAAGTTGACACCGTATCAGAGTTCCATGAGAGTCGAGCATTTTTAAAGCTACATACCAAAGATCAAACCATCCGAACATCGCTCTAATCAGACCCTTTCCAGTTCTTCTGAATGGTTGTCTTTGAATCCTTCGTCACAGCGACCATTAGCTCCTTCTTGGCCCCGATCGTTTCTCGTCCACTATCAAGGAATAAATCGTCCAAAATCAGGATTCCTCTGACAGACGCAAAGAAGACTGTGATCTCAGCTCTGGAAGTTCTTGGGTCAGTTCAAGGGGCGCTTGACCAGAAATTGCACCGTACTCTTTTTGACGACTGTCAAAAGTCAGTTACCCTCGCATTTTTTCCTGTTTCATGTACAGTTCTCAATCTATCAGGATGAATATACAAATAGCCAATCTTCTCAAAGCTAGCAACGATGAAATGAACCTTATAACAAAAACCCGGCGATATCGTGGAATGGTTAAGGAGGCACGCGAAGTACACGATGCAAGCCTCGACTTGGCTTTCAAAGGTCAGGTATTTTTCATGACTAAATCATTCAAAGGAAAAGGAAATTAATCAAACATCGTCCAGGAAGCATCCGCACAGATCACAGAGAACAATAAGTCAGAACCAAAAGCCGAAAATGCTATCATTCAAGTCAAGTGCAAGTACAATAAAGCAAAAAGAGACTATCAGAAAGTCTGCGGGCCAGGTAAGCAATAGTGGGATGTCCCAAAATCTGGCTCAGAAGACATATCTTAGGCTCCGGGTTACAAAGTTCCATCGAGTTAACAATCCAGCTGGAAGTTGAGACGACCAATGAAGAAATATCTGCATGATCCGGCACGCCCCTCGCTGAGGAAACTTAGGTGTTTAGGTATTCATTCACGAGAGGGGACGTGTTCAATGTCGCAGAAATATGTGTGAAACCGAGGGTTTTTGTGAGACCAGGAAGCTTAAGAAGATTTAGTATTCTACGCCAGATACGACCCGCGGAGTTTATATTAGATTTCATCCCATGAAATATGACGTAATCTCAGAGCAGATATGAGATGGAAAGTGCTGTGCCACTTGAGCTTGAGCACGCATGATAGCGTAAACGGACTATTATTGTATGATTGGTTGAAGCACATAGTGATTCATGATCAGCCTTTACAACTCATTCCAAGTCTGAGTTGTACCACTTCAAGCTTACTCTCAGGGTGCGATTTAAGGGCGATATGTCATATTTCACATGTACTTTCCCTTAGATAATTAACCTATGGCATGAGCACAACACGAGAACTTGTAAAAGAGGAACAGCGCCCCTTGGATGTGAATGGCCACAGTCACTCTCCATGGTGCGCGTCACGCGTCATTATGTTTGCATCATACATCTCCTTACAAGTGACTGGTGTGGAATGGCCCGATGCCGCACACTAGCACAAGCTCTCGAAGATAATTGTAGATGACTAGCCTTGAGATTATGTTCAGCATCATCAATTGTGAGATATTAGTAGTATTTGAAACTTTGGTCATCATACGCACGAGGTATTAGTATTTATTAACTTTACTGTGTAGGAGGTATAGCAGGTATACCACGCGCCATACGAAACAACTGTTTGCTCCAATGTATAGCGGAATCGAAAATTCCCAATCGATTGCCAGCGCGAGTAAACGGCGAACGTAATTTCCCGTTCTTGAGCTTCGAAGTGATTACGTCAAACCGAGATACGACTTCAGATATAAGCGGTCGCTTCATCGGTTCTGTATTCACCATATCCATGACGAGCTCGCGGAGAAATTCAAAACCTTGCGGCGGAGGTCTAGTAGTGACCCCATCTAGCCCCTACTTGTCGATTAGACATGTTAACGTGATAAGGGTATGAGACTCACATCAAGGAAGTACTGCCTTAAAAAGTTTCCAAGACAATAGACATCTACGGCAAATGGATCGCAAGGTTGAGGGCTAGGTATCAGATGCTCTGGAACAGTTTTGTCCCCACCCCACGGAGGCTGCCTTAAGAAGGGTGCTTCTTGGGGTCGATAGATCTTCGATAGGCCAAAGTCAATGAAGTAGTACTTGACTGGTTTGAGGGTGCGGGAATACAGTGTTGTCACCATTCCACTATAATCTCGCTTCATGATTCTATTTGCCGGGTGAGGCGAAGAGTCGTACAAATTTGAAGAATCTGCCAGGATATTGTCGGATTTGCAGTCACTAGATTATGATAATAAGTTAAAACTGTGCATAACGCCACACAGGAGGCGCACCCATGAATAATATTGCTCGCATGTAAGTAATGTAAACCCTATTTTATTGCGTGAGATTGACTGACACGGAGTAAAAGCCCAAGAGAACCTCGAATATCTGCTTACAAAATCCAACAGCCTCACCGATAGTTTCAAATGGGGGAGAATCGACTTTTAGAAGAAGCGGCATAACTATGAATGCTATGCGAGAACCTTCGGGTGGATCGATAACGTCCAAGATAGGTACACAGTGGTTCCGTGGATCTGAGGCGCATGTACCGGACGATAGATGTCTGGCGACAGATATCTCATTCGCATTTTTGTCGAGGTCAACCCGCTTCAGGACGACTACTTTACCGTCGGCGTTGGTTGCGTCCAGGGCTTGACTATACTGTATGTGGAGAAAGCGTCAACGAACCAAGATTGCTTGTACGTAAGCAGAGCACACCGGTATATGATGTCCATCTTCACATTCTCCAGGGTCCTTGTCGGCGTTGAGCCACGATGGCACCCATGCTGGATCGTATCGTTTCCTTAGTGTGTACCCGCGTTCTTTGAAAAAGTTGTAGTGGTCGCGCCAGAAAACTTCGACATCACTGAGCTCCGCCGCGTTGTATTTCCCCAGCACGGGGAGACTGGTCATCGGTAATTTGAGGAAAGAGGAGTTTCTGATTCACTTCCATCAGTAGTTGCCTATTGTAATGGAAGGAGACACCATTGTTCAAACAAGTACAGCAAGTACACATGACAAGCACTGACAAGCGTGGGTGAACGTTGGCATTTGCCGAGAACAGATCGAGATTATCGCCTTGGTGGTGGCAATGTACTCACGTCTGGTCGAATAGAACAGAGAATGCGACGAATTGTTCCTATCTAGGCTTTTCTGGACAACATTGAAAAGGAAGGACCCAATATGACATTACCAGTTAACGACTCAACATCTGTCCCTCAATTTTCGCTGGGGTCTCGATTACGAACTTAACATTCTACATTTTCCTCATGGAGGCCTTCAACATCGCTGTCGGGGTATCTAACATCATTAACTGCGTCACGGGTGCTTGCACCCTAGGAATATACCGAAAGAATGAGCCCTGCAAAATTGATACCCATCTCGATACTTCGAAACAGCAACTATTAACCGCCTTCGATGATCTTGCAAAATTTGCCAATATTCTAGAAAGGAGCGAATACAGTAAACTCGAAACAGACTGTAATGAGTGAGCCACTTACTTTTGCTTGTCGTATCGAAGCGCAGTCTCATGATGTCAAGGCTTAGAAACAAATTTACGACCAGTGTAGCAGCCGTACAAGTGGCGAAGGCAAATTATTTCGTTAGAAATAAAAACTTCAGGGAGTTGCTTAAGAATGCCCAAAATCTGGAGGAGAACACTTATGAAATCATCATAAAGATTAGAGTAAGAACACATGTTGCTCCCCACGCAATCGATCTTACTGTTTACAGCACATATCCGCTGCTACTATATCAGATAGGGCTCAATATCAGAGAATGGCGCAGCGCGAAGGGTTAAATGGTGATAATGATGCGCGAAATCATTTGCAACGACGAGGTATGTCATGGAAGGATTCATTACGATCCTTGTCGACAATGGTTTCACAACAGAACAAGACTCACATCCACAAAACCCATTCTCCGACGAAGCGGCTATTGCATGGCAATGTCATGAACAGGATGCTTGATCTCCTCCATTCATGGTTTCAACGACGCTTGCGAGATTTCTGTCTTGTAAAAGACATCGTTTGCATATATTCAATTATTATGACCCTAATGAAAATGCTATCTTCTGTCAGTCCTCTCCGGATTGTACCTCTTGTTTTACTGGGTCAATAAATAAATGCTTGCCAGACTCAGAAGGATAATGCTCGGCCTACACAGAACTTCTCGGGAACGTGTCAGATTATGCAAGGGTGCATGTACGATCAACAATCCGTTCTTCTGCCTTGTACGAACACCACCATGACGAATACCACATTACACTACCGGAGTAGAGTACGACCTACACTTTACCCCCCCTCTTAGCCCATAGTGTCAGTGACATATCAAAATCCCACAGGATCGAGCGTTGCTTTGTATCTCGGAACATAGAACAAGGACAGGAGAAGCTTCTACGTCAAATTCGCCATGTTAGTGGTCTATAACAGTCAAAAGCACGAGTTGCCAAAAGAAGCCAGAAGCTTTTAGTGGCATAGGGACGTCGGTAGGTTCATGTTTAAATAATGGTCGTCTTCCATGGACAGTCCCATGATACTGCTCAAAAATGTCATTCGTTCATTACTCGTTGCGTAATCCAGAGCCTACAACGCGCCAGTTACATGCTTATACGGTACAAATGTACAGTTAGTGGCGAAAACGTCGATGTCAGACGTTAACTACATATTCAGATTGTTCTGATTGCTCGCTTGACCTGGAACATAGAACCTTCAACTCAATATTATGCATGATTATCATTTTTACGGTTGAACAAGTGGCTCGATTGGCTCGTGATATTGCTTCATTGATGCATTTTGGACAGTTCCCTGAAGGTAATTTTGATCAGACCCACCGGAACATGATATTGTATTGAGACTCCGCGACAAAAAGGAAGTAAGTTTTCGACGTGTAAGGTTTAATGGTCGTCAAGTAACCATACTTATGAACTATTCACAAATGGTGAGAGCGATCGGTTATATATTCGTCCAATGCAGACAATGGCAAAGATTATCAGATATATAGTAAAGTCCTGTGAAAAAAGGATGTTAAGATTTACTTATATGACTTTGAAGTAATCTATTGAAGCAGTCAAGGCATAAAGGACTCAGAAAGGGATGAAAAAGTTTGTAATTCCATGAGTATACCAACATGTCAACCGTATTATAATCTTATGCTTTGGGTATAGCAGGAATACCCCGCATCCTGTAGGTCCATTGGACGACCCAATGCTTGATCTTCCGAGTAATGCCCATCTTCTCGTCAATATTAAGAACTGGAGAGCGTAACTGTTTATCGTCCAGTCCTTTGACGATGTCTTCAAAACGAGTGACGACATCGCTCATTGACGGTCTCTTTCTTGGGTCCGGATTGGTCATATCATTAACCAATCCTCTCGCGAATTCGAATCCTTTCTTTGCTTTCTCAAGAATTTCCCGGCCCTGTATATTAATGGTCAGTAAGGGCGCATGGAAGTACTACGAAACATACATCAAGATAGTCTTCTCTAATACAGTTGCCCATACAGTAAACATCCACGGCAAAAGGGTCGCAAGGGGGCGCATTGGGAAGTGAAAACTCGGGAACCGACTTATCTCCGCCCCAAGGAGGTTGCCTGAGGTAGGGCGCATCCTCGGGACGATAAACTTCAGACAGATCGAAATCTATGAGGTAGTACTTCACTGGTTTCTTTGTCCGCGAGGAAGAGACCGATACCCGCCCTTTATAGTCAAGTCGCATGAATCTTCGTGCAGGGTGCGGTGTGACATTGAATAATGGGACTGTTCCCGCCATGAGATTGTCTGATTTGCAGTCTCTGAAGGGAAAAGTGAGGACTGAGGATCATGGACGCGACTATCCATCGTACCCATGAATTACGTTGTTCTCATGCATAAATTGTAAGCCCTGACAAGCAATTTAGTTTAATCATAAAGAAGATCAAAGGCGCGAAACTATCACCTCAAAGATCTGTCTAAAGTAGCTAACAACCTCCCCGATAGTTTGAAAGGAAGGGTAGTTTGTTTCAAGTAGATATGGCATGACGATGAATGCTGTCCGAGAACCTTCCGGTGGGTTGATGACATCTAGAAATGGCACACAATGATTCTTGGGGTGCGTTGCCAAAACTTCAGAGGAGAAAAATTTGCCAATCTGGATTTCGTGTTCTTTGGTATCGACACTGACGTCCTTCAGTACAACAAGAGTCCCATCGTCACGAGTTGCGTCTAAGATTTGACCGTGCTTTCGAATTCACTATCAACTGTTCTCTGAGGAGAAATGAAATGACAAGGCTTACTCGACTATATTGTCCATCTTCGAATTCTGTAAACCTCCTCGACGTGCCCTTCTGTTTCTTCCATGATAGCACCCTGTCAGGATTATAACGGTTTCGTAGCGTATAGCCGTGCTTTTTGAGGAACTCATAGTGGTTACTCCAGAACGTTTCTCTTGGAGAAAGGTCTCCAGGCTCGAAGCCCTGTTCAAGTCGGAAATCGAGGGCAGACATCGTGAGAGTAATGTATGGACTTGGAATGCAACGATCACACGTTAATAGTTCTTCATGCTGACGCTCTGAACACTATTGCTGTTGGAATGTTGAAACCCTTTGATCCTTATGCAGAAGCAAGGAATGATGAAAATCTGACAGCGTGGAAGTTATTTATTGATTGATCCATCTCCAAGTGGTCGCTCCAATTGATCCGAGGCAATCGATCAACAGTCCCCCGATACCCTTGCAGACATCGTTGTTCTCTGCTCTTCTCACATATTCGTAAGAATTTGCTTTTGTTCTCGACCGGAGATGGTAAAACTTGAACATACAATACAGCAGTGACTTCTTTTCTATAATCTGCATGGTTACATCGTAACAAAGTTCCATATGAGTCGGCATTTAAAAGCATACATACACACCAGTAAAGAGCGAATCATAAAACATCTCTCTAATTAAGTCCTCCCCAGTTTTTCCTCCATGGTTGTTTTTGAATCCTTCGTTGCAGCAACCATAACCTCCTTTCTGGCCCCACTCGTTTCTCGCCCACTTTCAAGGAATAAATCATCCAAGATTCGGGTTCCTCTGACAGACGCCAAAAAGACTGTAATAGCAGCTCTAGATATTCTTGTGTCGGTTCAAGAAACCCTGGACCAGAAATTGCACCATACTCTCTTCGACGACTGCCAAAGGTTAGTTGTCTCCCTGTCTTCCTTCCGTAATGGACAAATCTCAATCTATTAGGATGGGAGTACATATAGCAGATCTTCTCAAGGCCAGCAACGAAGACATGAACATCTTAACCAAAAGCAGGAAGTACCGTGAAATGGTTAAGGAAGCCCGCGAAGTACATGACGCGAGCCTCAACTTAGCTTTCAAAGTTCGGGTAATTATTTTGTCTAAAATCGTAGGAAGGAAAGGAAGGAAGATTGATTGAATACCACATAGAAAGCCTCCTTAAGCGCACTGATCAAAGAGAAAACAAAACCTGCCAACGTGGAAGCAAGGGCTGAAGAGGAAGCCATTGCGTACATGGAACGCAAGATCAGGTACAACACGGCAAAAAGGGAGTATCAGAAGCTCTGCGGGCCAGGTAGGCAACAGTGAGATGTCATAAATCTCGACTTACGAAGTCATAAATCTTAGGCTCCCAGTCGCAAGGTTCCTTCAAGTTGACACTCCAAGTAGACGTTGATATGACCAATGAAGTGTGATATACACACTGCAGCACGCCTCTGCCCGGGTGCTTTAGATTTTTATTCACTATAGGGGACGTTTTTCACTTTGCACAGATGCGTGTGAAATTGAAGGTCGTCCCTGTGATAGAAGTTAACCTAGTTAGCATAGTCTGGGCCAGATACGAGAGTTGAATCAGCTTTTGCATCTCGGGAACCAATCACAATGTATAACGGAATGATGAGGCCTTAGAGGGTGGAAAATGTCATACTATCATTCACTATATTTTGAGCAAATCGATGATTGCAACACACCGGCCTCGTCATTCTCTGATCGGACTTCAGGTATCAATAGACTAATATCTTGGCTGGACGTTTATACTTGAGCTTACATTTGTGATAGAGGACTGTTGAAGCTCCTCGGAAGGAAGCTGGATGCCGGGCGTGGCAGTTGAATCCCCGCTATGGAATTGACTGACAGTATCAGAGCGTGGTCCACGCTGAATATTCACGTGCCCGACGTGTGTATTGGGGGAGGAGCGATATGACAACGAGGGAGGAAATCATGAGTACTAACTATACAGCTCACCTCCTGCGATTCGTGAGCACAGCACGGGAACAAGTAGAAGTGAATCGGCGTTCCACGTATGGGAAAAACAACGATACATAAAAGCGCACAGATGGTAGGGCAAGAGCAGTCTTCAACGTCGATCTATGCCTCCTCTGTGACTTCAAAGTGGTCAATCTTCTGCATTAGAAGTCTCATCAACCTTTCATCCACAAGAACCAATTATTGGCAGGTATAGCAGAAGATGATGCCTTGAAGCACAATGGAATGACAATGATCAGACGTACAGACGATTTCCCTTCCCTCTTCTGTTAAGTTCTTGAAGTTGAAAGCAAGTCATCAGACGTCGAAAATAATATTATCATGCTATGGACTCGGATGACTTACATTTGACTCGCGCTGCTCGTGCGTTTTAGGCACAATGGAGCGTAGGGGCTTTCCAGACTCAAACTTGTGTATTTCTCCGCAAAAGATAGACTCGATGTCAATGATTATGTGAGCGTCCTCTCTCTGACTTGACAACCAGCAGCCGAAGTATATACAAGTAACTGGAACGCCGCCTCAACTCCTGGGTTATACGTAGATGGCAAGGCGAGATATTTTCCAGCCGCCAGCGTAACCGGAGGCGTGGAAACACCTGAAATAGCGTCATTGTAAGGCCCAGAGGTTGTGACATGGCGCCGAAGAGTGCCATCAGGAGACGACGGAAAAATCGTGATATTAAGTGATGTCGCGGTGAACGGACGTATGAGCTGGAGACGGATCCTGAACAAGTTACAGACCATCAATGTTGCGTATAATCAACCTTCGATGAGCTTACTTGAATTGAGTCAAGACAGGTATGTCTATCTCAAAGATGGGGTTTTTCGAGTATCTCTTGGAAGTTGGTCCGCCTCCTGCTGAGTCCCTAGTCCTAGGTCCAGGGTGATTGAGGCGAAATAGCAATTGTATCCATCAAGATCACACATACCATGCACCCCGTACAACTCTTTCGTACATTCCTGCACCTTCTTGAGGAATCGGTTGCAAATCAAATGCAAGGGTACTCTCAATCCTGAGAGTATAGGGACCCATATAGTGTGGTTCGAATGCAGACAAGATCATAGTACAGTCACCAGCTGGAGAAATTTGTGACTTCTGCATGTACAGTTTACTCATGGACTTACGTGGCATCTCCTTTCTTACTCGCGCCATGCCATAGCTATACGCTCCAGAACTAGCTAAGAGTTCATTCTCGACCAATCTATCATTGATCAATGACAATCAACGAAACATGAGCACACAACATACTCATCAATTCTTCCACCTTGGGAGTAGACCAAGGATATGTTGACGGGCGTATCCCTACTAGTCTGTAGAGTGAGGGTCACTTTGGCCTTGCTTCTGCCTTTCAACGTTGCCGAACCACGTTGCGGATGTATCTGCAGATGATATTGCGGGTTTAGCATGAACGTCGGGTAGGTGCAATTTCCACCAGCATTTTTGCTTGTCAAAATACCCTCGACCTCAAAGATGATCAATCCTTGTCAGACAAGGAAGAAAATGATGAGAAAACCCCTCACCTTTTTGGTAAAAGGTGGGGATGACGGTGTCTCGTCCCACGAAATGTCAAAATCCAAGGTAGCATAGGCAGACAGAGTGTAACCGACTTCTGTTGCATCGCCGTCATAAGACGCGAATATTGACAAAGCACCTGAAGGCATTGAAGAGAGCATTTTCGTCCGAACCTGGAGAACGTATGAATCGCGGTAGATGATACATTTACAGGAGAATTACCAAGACATGTGTACTATTCGTGTAAGTGCCCTACGGCAAAATCATGATCAAGCAATGTTTTTAAAAAGTAGACAAAACATTGTTACCTTTGTGGCAATTGTAGTTTGGTCAATAAAGTTAGACCTTCCTTCCAGATCATCTTCCAATTGCACCTTCAGCGAGATATAATCTGACATCCCACTTGAATCAGTTACGTGACGCGTGAGAAGGACCCAAATTTCCTCTTCTACTCCAGGATTACGATTCGTGAACAACAAAGACACATGCCTAAGTGCGGCTACATGATGTCAGCATGAAGAACGTTGAAAATGGCTGGCCAACATCAACCTTCATCATCTTGATTCTTCCGTTTCCACATGCTTCACCTGGGAATTAACATCGAGAGAAGAATAAGAACGAGATCTTTTTACCTATGGAATGTCAATTGATTCCCCCTTAGACAAGGATTCCAACTTAGGTAGATGCCATCGAAGACATTGAGTATATCTAGCCAAGGCACCCGTAACGCTTTCGAAATTATTCAACAACTCTGTTCTTGCTGAATATTTATATAGGAGCGTACCCCTTGGTTCTTGAACCTTCTTTTCGTGACTTGGGTTTACCCAAGTATCAAGAATCGTCAAAATTCGACCATCATCACTTTCATCAACCTCTATAGCCGTTCCACCCGAATGGTAAGACTCAGCAAGTAAATCAAGGATGCACAAACATACCGATTACAGCGTAGCTGTGCGAAGACAAGAGTTCCACATCTTCCCAGGTGATATGAGGATTGGTTCCTGTCCCAAGCGTCAACATGCAATTGCCTAATCAGACGGCAGTGAATAATTTGATTTCCTTCTTCGTATAGACATCAAGCCTACCGTGAGCAAAAGCTTCAACAATCCTCTCCCAAGTTTTCTCGCGCTCGAAGTTAGATCTGTTCAGCGCAGAAAAATGAGAGCTGTGGTAGATTGAATGGAATTGAACATACCTTTTGATCTCAATATGTTCTGGAATCCAACCAGCAATTGCACTAGCATGAATGTCAATGACAAGCAAGTGAGCTAAGACATTCGAACGTACTGCAGGTCAATGCTCGAATTCCTAGGTCAGAGCTATGAGTAACGGTTGAATGATAAACAATGGTCTTGACTCAACGATCCTGGGAAATTGTATCCTCCCATGAGCTTCATATACTGGGTGTACAAAATGATGAGTCTAACTCATACAGAAAACGTGAGAAATCGACGTGCCCCCTTCTCCAATATGCTGGGCCACAAGGTTGGTTTGGCAGTAGGGTCACTCCTTGGCGGCAGTACTGACATGCACATGAGTGTACCATCAACTGGGTGATAAGGCAATCGATCGTCGACGACTGTTGAATTTAGCGGATAATTAATCATTCCTAAATGATGTTCACCTTACCAATCTGATAAGACACGATGAGTGCCGGTTCAAGATGGATCAAAAAGACGCACACGCCGCCATCCACCATTGAATAGAATCTTGATGTCGTATCTACCATCAGACTGTAACATACCGCTGCTCTCGGTGGTCAATCCTCGTCTCATGCTACAGTACACTGCATCACGAGCAAGCTTGAAGATGTCGAAGGATCAGAACACAAGAATTACAGGCTAGCATAATACTCACATTCGAGTTAAACCTGCGTGAATGTTCCAAACAAACAGAGATGGATGCGCAGACAGAACAATCAGTCACAACATGCTGCAATATTTCTTGAGGCAAGATCTTATGTCTTGCATGGATAGTACGTATGGGGGGGACGTGACGCCACACAGGAGATACTTTGGCTTGCTCTGGGGACAACTTCGGGGTGCCATCAGGGTCTCTAAATGGATCTTTCATCTTGTTTTAACTTAGGATATGGGAGACGACGAACTCAAAGGGAACTTGGATGATCTTAGACACAGGTCGATCCCATAGAGGAAAGTACAATCCATTGATCGAACCACCTTTCTTGAGCACGAATAATTGCTCCTCTGAGTCAAGCGAACCAAAAAATCACGTCGGATACTCCGCGCAATGCAAAGAAGAATTCACGCACGCGCAGAAAAGTGGTCAATACCAACTGGCGTCAAGGTCATAGACGCGTTGCCAGCAGATGTGGCATGCGGGTTCAAAGTCTTCCGCTTATCCATGAATGCCTTAATCTTCTCCGCTCGCTCCAACGCCTTTGCAGCACTCGCTTTCCACTTTGCCACTTGCGCCGTCGCATTATCACTCTCAGTACGGCTAAGATGAAGATAGAGTTCGGCAGATTTCACGTAGAGGCGAAACGCGACATCATAGTCGCGCGATAACTCGGACTTGGCAGCTTTAGAATAAGTCAGCTGAAGACCTATCAGAGTTGACGACAGTGGGAAGAGAGGGAAGAAACTGTGCCTCTGCTTCCTGGTCAGTGGGACGATTGGCAGTGCTCATGGACGTGCATGTGTAAAGAGCTCTCGGTTACAAAGCGGAGATGAGACAAGTCAACTTGACAAGCAAGGACTCTCCAGTCACCACGCGGTTGCACTCACAACATGGCCAAATAGTAATTTAACGCGTACTGGTCCAGGGCGCGTCATATATACATATTGAGGCACGCGCTTCACAAATTGATCAGAATGTTGAAATAATCGCGCAAGTTGAACAGCATCGAAATTCCAGGTTTGCCTCACGCGGACTGATAAAGAGGCCCAGAGGCAAATGGATGATTAGTTACATACAATGTAACTACTTATATAGTGCAATATAGTTGCTACGGAAACCCAGATTCACAAATAAAGTCAGCGGCGCTACAGGTGGAGCATTGGGACCGCTCGCCAACCTGAGTCAGAACTCCAACACAGAATTGGTGACAGGCAGGTAGAGAGTCACATTACGGATTTCTGGCTAGTCAACCATGATGTCACTGACGCGGACGTCTCAAGTCTCCATGAAATGACGGTTTACAAGACTTGTTGGTCAATATTGAATCATGGGCGAACGTAGAACGTGACATATATGCATTTAAAGCTTTGATTCATTACATCCATTTCAAGGACTAAACGCAACGATCGCGACAAAGAGGAGGTAATATACCAGCGACCAGCGTCGTCGTGGCAAAGATTTACGGCCAAGCTTACTTCAGCCAAATGGCTGTATGATATTAGCAGTTGTTATGCTACTGTAAATTCACAGTTTTGAGGTCCAAAAAATTGTTCATGTTGGTTTTGCTGATAACGAGGTAGGCAGAATCGCGCACTTGACGAAGCTCAATGCAATGCCAGCATTTTATGGCACATAATATAGAAGTTCATTTACAAGCCGAAAGTAGACATTATCTTGCCTAGAATAACGTAGGAGAGAAATAGAATTCTGAATCATCGATATTGGTTTTGTTCTTGCTGATTTCTGTCATACAATCAGTATTTCTATTGAAATAAAATCTTGTTACATACGTATTCTCTGCTTCTTTCTCCAACCCCATTTTGGGACTTTAAACTTAGGATCAATCAACCATCCTCTCACCTCCTGGGCAATCGCCGGGTCTCGAACGTCACAAAGCTCCAGAAGCTTCACCGCCCATTTCTTAAACTCAATCTCCTCTCCAAGCATGGCCCAGCACAAACAGACGTCTCTCACAAAGACGCTTGCCATTCCCTGCAGACCTTCCTTTTCAATCAACGTGAGTGCCTCCATATGCGATTGAAGGACAACATCATCAGATCTACAAAGGTCTGTAGCCCAGCCAGTGAATGTTGGTCGCGTGTGTCGCCAGTCCCGCAGGACTACCCGGGTTGCATCTGATTCCTCAAGGAGGGGGGAAGGGAGAGTGCAGAAGGGGCACATACACGTGAAGCCATAGTGTGATAGAAGTCGTGCACGCCTTGTATCACGCGTCTGTGTTACATCGGTATAAATTATGGTGATCTCTTCACCAGGAGCAATGGGGCGAAGAGCGTAGAGTGATGTTGAGAAGGATGCTAGATCCCATTTGTGTGCTGCGTTTGGTCCACAGCTACATCGTAGATAAGAGGTCGTCACAATCAGATATGAAGTCACCTACCTGTGATTGCAGCGATTGATGACCAGGAAGACGCCTCCGTATTCCCTCGCCTCAACATCAATGTTGTCAGGAAGTCCAAGCTCAAGGACGAGGGCATTGGTGCATAGTATTCCCTCTTCCAAGGCACATTCATCAAGACTACGGCAATTTGCCATCGTATGTAACTCGTCGCGTCGTCGCTGAGGTAGAGCCTCCGACAAGGAGTGGTAAGCGGAACGACGAGCTTCTCCTGTTAATGGTACCACAGCCGGCGCAAAGATTGCGGGACGTTCTACAAAAATAAGAGATCCAGTTGGTATGTGACGCGTTGCAAACATCCCAAGGCCCTTGTCTGGTCCCGCTGGCCTGATTTCAAAACAGGTTGTTCCATCTTCGTAAAGCGGCGTCGAGCGAGGCGGTCGTGTTGGTGTTGGGAGATATGAGACTATACGCTTATCTATGAGGAGGCTGGTGGGAGAATCTAGTGCATCTGGGTACGTTAGTGTGTGTGTCGTGAAATGCGACGACACTGGTTGAAAAGACATAGAGAAAACGATCGCGAATAGATTAGATCGGAGAGATCTCAAGATTAGATAAGCGATGGACACTTCTTCAGTTTTGCAGGAGCTTCGCCGCGAGTCATTGGACATTTACAACCGTTTACACTCTATCGCAGCTGACGCTTCCTTTGTAGCTCATGTCCACAGCTTCTACTCTCACATACCTCTGGTTCCAAACCTGCGATGTGGTGCATGGTACACTGATCCAGCCATAGCTTCTTCTGTACCGGCATATTTCAAGTCCACGGACGGGCATAACAACAACTGGAGTTTCAACCTAAGAAGGCCCAACCTTCATTTGCTTCCACTCATCATCGAGTACCGGAGGTAAGAGCATAACCTTGTGGCTGAATCTTAATACTCATGTTCTTCGTGCAGTATCATGCTTGTTGACTCGACCCGAGCAGGCAAAAGGATTCCAGATGCGCTTTCGAAAACACTGCCTATCTGGTGTGCTGTCGTAAATCGTGCCGTTGCTCGTCGACATCCAGAACGTGACAGAGATGCTTGGGATACCGCGCTCTATACACCTCCTGGAGCCGTCAGCGCGCAGGAACACCATCGCATTGAGTTACAAATAGATGCATGGGCCGAAGCTCTTCATGTACGCTATCTCTGCTCCAATCTTCCAACAAGAATACTTACCAAATATCTCAAGAAATCGTCCTTTGAACTCCCTTCTCTTCCTGCGCCACTACGCCCCTTCTGGATAACCCCCGCTACAACGACTTTGCCTACCTTTTCGACGCCTTCCACTGCTTCGTTCCTTCCTATAATATGTCTATCAGCATCCCGACAGAGCGATGACGCACGTCGGCCTCATGGTTTCGCGTATATTCAGGGGTCGGGCGACGATCATGAACTTTGGAGCATGGTCAGTTTTGATTCCGCTCTGTTGATAAGTATCTCAGATCAACTTATTATTAGGGACTCACGCCTGCTCATTATTGGCGGCATGCTTCAACCCTTCTTGCCGCCAGTCGTTCAGAGCTCCCGGAACTCATCAAGACGTTGATTTCATGCGACTCTGCGAGGAGCAACAACCTTCCTTATTCTGGAGACAGAAGCACACTTACGGAAGTCACAAAGGTTCAGGGACGACTGCGAATTGGCACATATGGCGATTTTGAACGAGTGGGTTGGGATGAGGATCTTACATATGTCTTATTGCCGACAACTCGTGAAGCGCCTGCGCTTCCATCTACAGGACAAAAATCAAGATTTGTCACTATCCATTTGGCTCCACGTGTCAAAACACACCTGTCCCAGACCGTTTTACCGCAGTCACTTCCGTTCATCGGTACAGAGCTTGCACATGGGCGAACGGTAGGTATTATCTGTGGTGGAGAAAAACCAGACGAAGATATGGATATTGGAGACGAAGGTGTGGCAGTCCTGCTCGCTGCACTTGCCGTCTTCTTCGACCCTGAGGGAAGGTATATTGGCGGAGATGCTCCAGGCAGCCTAGAGGATGCAGAACATACGTTTGACAAGGAGACGGATGTTTCAGAGAATCCTTCAGTATCAGGGCGTTTGAAGGTGAAAATACCGGTGGATATCGACAAAATGTCCATACGGATACGATTGGAGTGGATCATAGCATGTCGACCAGCTATAAACCCAGCACGAGCCACTCTCAAGCGGCTAAACGAGTTTTTGCTTTCTGGAGAACACACAAGGAAACGCAAGTGATATTGGTATTAAACAGTTTCTCAGTTACAATACCCAGTCTCTGTAATGGTATCGAAGGTATACAATGTACAAGGTTATACAGACCACACATTGATAAAAAAAATTGAGTCCCTTCAAGATCATGTCAATAAACTCAGTGGCTAGTCTGGGGGCAGAGCTGATGGATACATGTCAGACTCAAACCCTTGTTCCTCAGGATATTCCGAAACGGGAACAGTATCGGTGCCATCTTCGCTAACCTCGGTCAGCTCGCCATTAAGAGGAGGCGCTTCCCAGAAATTCCTCTTCCGACTCTCTCCTCTCTTATGGGTATCTTTGGAACCGTAGTCTGAGGGAGAAACTGAAAATTCACGTCCACGTCGCACCGCCGCCTCCCATGCAGACCTGAGAGGCCCATCCTCTTTCTTAATGTTGTTCTCAACAATGAGTTCTTCTATTTCCCGAGCGAGCTGCACCAATGGATGTCCCTTATTCTCGGCTTCTCCAAGAATTTCAGATGATGTAGGTATTGGTGGGTTCTGTGTTCGAGGGTCTGAGAGATCCAAGACGTGAGGTGGAATGACAAATTGACGGGGGCGAGCGAGGCTGGAAATGTCTTCGTGAGCATCCGCCGGTGTTGATGGTGGAGATGATGCGCTCGATTCAGGGGATGCTATACTGTGAAGAAGAGTGTGCAAAGATATTGACGTTTCTCGATCTGCGATGGAAACGAGCTGAAGGATTTGTCGGACCATTTCATTAGCTTGTACGGGTGATAATGAATTATTGGGGGAGAAAGCAGATATCAGAACTGGAACAACGCGACCGAGTGCAAAGGAGAGGAACACAAAAAGTTGGTGAAGGAAGAGATTGTGTTGGAATATGAGGCGATGTGGGAACAGCGTGTGGAGAGGCGTGTGAGTTGTATATGTCGTCAGTAGACCCTCGAAAGCGGGCTTTGATGTCGGAAGGGTAGATGGAGAGGGAGAGAGGATGAGGCTGATTTCCGCCACAAAGAGTGTCATGTAGAGAAGGTATCTCCAGAACGAGACAGGATTCGGACGAGACGATGAGCTAGCAAAGGACCAGAAAATTAGGATGGCTACAACAACGAGATGATAGCCAGACGATCGGATAAGGCCATGTTGGATGTATTCACGCGTCGTCGTGCATGTTTTTGACCAGTTCAATACGTCTGGCCCGAACCTATTGGGCATCACGATGAAGTAGCTTTTGACACGCGTAAAAATACGCACCGGTCATAGGCAAACCTCACGACTGGGTTCTTGAGCGCCTCATAGACATCCCTGACCATAATAAAGAGCTCTTCGCCATCTCTCCCCACACCTGGCCTGTCTGGGTGGTTTTTCTTCGCAAATTGGCGAAACGCAGCCTTCAAACCTTGTTCATCGACTGTTGACTCTACAGAAAGTATCTGATAGAAATTTGGAGGCATGGAGTGCGCTGAATCGATGAGATTGTATGATAGGTATCCAAGGACTACACAAGCGAAAGTGAGGGCATATTGTTTCCTGTAGGTTGGCTGTGTTGTTGGCACTGGGAGAATCGCAAATCTGTGGAGAAGCGACAGAAGATGTTTAGCTGCGAAGTCAGGCACGATTGACCAGCCAACAAGGCTAAGAAGTGGCAAAGGCATTGCCCCAACAATTCCTTGAAACATGGTGGAGTGAAAGGGCAGTGAAAGGAGAAGACGTGCGATTGATCCAACGATTTTGTATCTGATCACAACACACAATCATGCATCTCTTTTGCCAGATTATACTTGTTCAGGGTACCGCGGGGCACGCTCTCAGCAATCCGATGATACTTCGAGAAATCCTCGCGTACGCTTATGCTTGCTATGTTGCTTGTCATATTTGACTAAACACTCGATCCTGAACCATTTCATCTCTCCTCGTCTCATCGTGTCAATGTCTTGCTGGCCAATATCCAGTTAGACGCTCCTCTGTGTGTATTGCCTTGCCACAGAAAATCACCTTGTCGAGTACTTTGCGAGGAAATAACACATCAGGTTTCGATAATCTCAGTAGTCAAGGCAACACTCGGACCAGAAAGGCTTGCAAGGATCGGCGATAATAATCCCATTCGTCCAGGAAGCGGACACAGCAGGACAGCAAATTCAGATCCCTCAGAATCAACACGATCAGCCACGTTTCCATGTTTCCTGCTTTCACTGTATCCAACTCCACAAAAGCTCAAAGATCACTGAATCAATGGCGCAATGTCTTCCGAGACGGACATGTCGCAGAGCGCTGTGATTGTATTGAGGCATGAAGTTGGGGCTGAATAATGGGGAGATAAAGACTAAATTCTATTTGTTGCGGGGCATGGTGCACTTTTGACGAAGTACCTGAGGAAATACTCAATGTCAGGCGCCCGGCATAGCTCCTGAATGCAACAGGTGATTTGAGAAAAAACTTCAAATTGCAATCTGATATATACCTCCCAATGTACATGTCATTGCAACTTTCCAAGGCCATTCGTTCTCACTGGAATTAAGGCGTATCTGACATTCATACCCCAATTGCGAAGAGCTGTTCGACTAGGAACATGCGCTCAGACAACATGAACTTCTCCATTGGTCTCCATATACCTATGGTCGTGCAAAGGCTGTCTCTCGGGATGTGCTGATGATCATTGTAAGTCAATACATAGCATGTCAGAGATGACATTCTACATATTCTGACTGTTAATTTTGATATTTTAGGTGCATCTGCGAACGGTGCAGTTTGCCGAAATATGCACGCCGGTGATCAAAGAACCTTTACGCCTAACAATCTTAAGCAGCGTCATGATTGCAGCCCCAGCGATGAACTCTGGATTTTGGGGGCGACCTGATCCTTTGAGTGACACCTGTTCAGTGTTCTTTGCGATCAAGTGCAATACAATTGTCTGTCGGCGCTTCTATAATCGTTTCGATGGGGCAAGTGCCCGATTGCTGTGCTTCCACAAATATCTGTTCACAAACATCATTAGCTTATTGATATATCTGATTTATACGATACCTTCAGGCAAGAACTTTGTGCCATTACTACAAGATTGTCCGAGACGTTCGGCTACTATCCAACGCGTCACAAGCTGGAAGTCGTTTAGCTTGGCGGAGTATGCGCACACGACAGGAAGCTTCGCGAACGTCGACAATGCGAGGTCTCAAGTCGAATTCGTCTGTTGGAAAGTTGTTCGACCCTATCAGATTAACTATTTATGTGAAGGTCTCTGGTGGCATGACTGGTACCTGCATTGTATCCATCGGAGGGAGAATATGATCGCTTACCTGTCAGAGTGCAATGTCAAACAACTTGAGCGTTTATTCTCAACAGGAATATTATTTGTGCAGAAGACGTAGCAAGACATTCTCCTGTTATGTGAGTGCTTGGCTTAGCTCCTGGTTATGGTTCCTCGCAAGGGGAATGCCACTTCCAGCTTCTCCCCCCTCTGAATATTTGGGAGTCAATTCTGTTAGTAAGTGTTCTGACGTGTCGTTCTGGAGGGGTTCGCCGGAACCATAGCCTTCCTTGTGCGAGTTATTGATTGATAAATGCATAGTATCCTTGCAGCAGCGCAACTGCGGTTATTGTACTAGTTCCTGGATTCCCGCGACAGGAACTCACGAAATGGTGATATCCAGATTCCCGCGACAGGAACTCACGAAATGGTGATATCGGAGCATCATGATCAGGTTTCTAGACAGAAGAATATGGCAGACACCATTAGCGCTAAACCACGCAGAAGGTGACTCGACCGTCGAGATCGATCTCGCTAGGAGAGATCTGACTGAAAGTATCACAGCCCAGCAATATTTAGAATTTGATATGTGGACCAATGACCTCTCGACAAACGTCAAATCCTCTTTACAACGACACTTGGCACCTAATGGCACCGTGCGTTGTCATCGTGGATTACTTCCTCTGTTTCCTGCACACAGTGCTTCAATCACCGTCTCCAACGATAGAAATATAATATCATCCACCATTCACTATTTTGCGGAAACATTTGATTCGTATACTTATTACGTTGTCATCCAGAATATTTAAATGTTTACGTTTGTCTACTTGGTTACAATTCTATTAGTCCGTTCGAACCTGTTCTACAAAGGACACTATCTTGGATAAGTTTCACAGGATCAAAATAGTCCGCAGAATTCGACGAGACAAGGACAAGTACAAGATATGAGTAATTTGATAAGATATGAGAAGTAAGCGGGGTTTAGAATATCTGTCGTAAAGCCTCGAAAACTATCAGGCGAAGAACTTAGGAGCAGGCATACTGAGAACGTACCTCATTGTCAATGTCAGTCCTTGTCGATTTGATTTGGTCCAACGTCTCCGTAAACTTCCACGAGTCAGTGTTGTATTGTAAATCTGATTCCTCTGTTAAGTCGGTGTCGACAATCATGACATTGTCATCGCCCGAGTTTGAACTGGACTCGTCGTCAAAAGCGAAATCAGCAAACAACGAGTCCTCTTCTATGAGAGCGTCACAAGCAAACGGAAAGCCGCTGACAGTGACGTAGGAGGAGGTACGGGGGGTGGCGGGAGGCCGGTAGAATGTACTATCAGAAGAGATGTATATATACTGAACGTCATCATTATTGCCGTTGTCGGACGCGTTGTCTTCGTCCATCCAGTCAGGCTCCAACGCAGGTGTGTTGGTCAGAGAGCTGACGGAACTTGGAAGCACTCGGGAGATCGAAGACTGTGAATGAATAATATTAGTAAAGACTTCGTTGCTACGAAGCGTCAATAATTATCTACCAAGTTAGAAGGTAACTTTCTAGATGTGTCAGCCTTGAGATCAATGGTCAGCCCGGGATTCTTCGAAACTTTTGAGGTGAATGTGGAAGCGACTGGGGAAGACATCGTGACAATAGGTGTATCGACTGGAGAATGTGGGAAGGGGCGACGAGTCAACGAGTGACGGGTGACAAGAAAGCACTGACAGGAAACGAGAGGAGCTTTATAACAATCGGCGATGAAGAAGATCTGAGATAATTCAATGCTGTGACGAGACCTTTGGAAAGAGTACATCATGATTTCAGGAGACGGTGATTGGGCTGTGTATTTCGGAACAGCCACGTAGCAGATGCATCAAATCGTTCGTTAGGCCTTCATACCGAGGGTATCATGGTACATGTAGATGACGTGATTTGGGTTGCCAGGAACATATTTTTTGCGATTGGACATATGTAGTAAGTATGGAGACGCCTGAAACGCTGGAAACATGCCAAAGAGAGATGTCCAGATGTCCATTTTCAGTCGAGTTTTCTATGTATTTAGTAAACCAACAGATCGACCAGACAATGTTTCCTGTTCTATGACGAAGGAATAGAAACAGAGGTCTGATTGCTTGGCTGTCCTACATAGTAAGATATCCTGCTGGGGCAGCTTGAGAAAGGGATAGATTTATTTAAACCTGCGTCGCCGGTTCATTGTTGCCAGTGTCAACCGGCCCATTGAAACGCCGTCCCTTCCCTCAGCCATCTTGACAACTTGACTCAGCGGCGCCCAAGCATTGGTCACAAAAGCTTCTAGCTCCCTTTTCTTCTGTTGTTTTCTAGGGTCGATAGGTGTCAGAGGTTTCGAGGGATCAGCCGGTATTTGTGGCTCCCAGGCTTTATGATTGCGACGAACTATCAGTCGTTGATGTTCCCCGAGTACCAAAAAACTTAGATTGCGGGTGATTTTGTGTGATAAGCCGCGGGATTGTGACGATGTGTACAACAGGCTAAGAGTATTGTCCACTAAAAATCCAGGAGATTGTCAGAGAAACTTCTTTATGGAGTTATATTCACTTGCTTCGCTTTTCCCAGGTACTCAACCAAAGCTTCAGATGTTCCTGTTCAACGTTGCTGTGATGGCCATTCTGAAGTTCCCTCATCATTTTGGCGGCAGCATCAAACGTGGGCCTCAGAAGTCGTCGCAGATTTGCGGTTGCTACAGAATGGTGAAGTACGGACGCTGACACAGTTCGCAGTGACAAGCGATAGAGGCTTGAAAAAGACGCCGGAAGTATGCACTGTGTGGACATGGGAAATCCTGACGTGAAATGTTGGTTTTGGTGTTTCAGGATTGACGCAGGATTGATGGAAACGAGAATGACTCCCAGGCGACGGTTGAAGAAGCGGAAAATCGGACATAGTCCGAGTCACACTGGGTTCTTGCTGCCACTTGCGATGTCACACAGAACTTCCAAGCCCTAACAGGACAGACTGTTCACTCTGCACACAATACTTTATGGCTGACCGGTGACCATTGAATATTACTAGGCGAGTTTAAACTCTGGAATTGTACCGGAGAATGTAAGAAGTATCTATTATACAGTGTTTCCATGTCTGTTGCGCCGGCGCTGGCCAATAACATTCTCGTCTGTGAAGCCTTAATTGGATTTCTGTGTTGTGCTCCTGATTCCACCACCAACCTGCTCAACGCGTCAATTTTCTTGGTAGCACATGTTAATGTCATGGCTTGCTCACGCGATGTACATATACGATCCTGCCAACTGCTTGTTGCAGAGTCTCTCGACGCGTTACAACATGCATCCATCGCTCAGAGTCAGGAATTATAGTCGTTTCCAAGTCTTTGGCTTTGGCTGCTTGCTGTTGAAGCTCCTTTGTGAAAGTCTCTGGCTCCGGCTGCCCGCGTAGTGACCTCGCGGATGGAGACGATGTGGACTGAGGGCCTTCTAAGCTACGAATTCATTATTGCACTGGAAAAGTCTCTTACCTTCCTCAACTTCGGAGAGCGTCCGTCCATAGGCCTACGGGTCTCAGTCGATTTCATCATTTACGCAGTTCGGGGGGAAGGAGAGGTGTTTGCCACGAGGATGGGAGTAATGGTTTCGAGACGACAGTCTCCAACTTATATCTCGTGGTTGATGAAACCACACGGCCATGCCATTGTCGCATGTAAGCGTATATCCTGGACCTTCACAATGGAACGCTTTGTATAATCTTGAATCGCATGATCCGAGTCATCAGCCACTTTCATTGAAATCGGCCAGTAAGGCCAATGCACAAACAGTTATCACTGATCATTTCTGGCCACCTATCGCCAAAGCTGACTATCAACATATTATCTCGCTGGCCATGCATACTACATATAAATTTCGGGATGAGCTACGGTAATGAAACCAAAAAACCCTTCTCCTTCGCTATCTCTAGTTCCCTTGTGTCGTCTTACAATGCTTTCGATGGATTCCCAGCGTTTTGATCTCAGCAAAAGTGTAAGGCTTCATTATGCCTGAGTGATGGTCTCCAAAAGTTAAAATACCTTCTTTAGTCACGCAACAATGTTCATTATTTCTCTCAAACTATAACGTATCATGAAGAGCCTTCCGAACAATGCGATTCTCTCTCATTACTGGAGTTTTTCTCGTCGTACTCCCACGAGAGCTCTCTTACTATCGCAAATTCTGATACGAGCCACCAAGCATATGTGTCTAATGGTTTCGATATTCAACCTGGTGATTTTTTCAAAGCTCAGGTATGTGATACAATGGAACAAACTTCATGATGACTCTGACTACATGTCATACTAGCCTAAGTGCCAAACGCCCTCTCCTAAAAACTCTCCCGCTCCGATTACTAGTACTTCGCCTATTTTAGAGCTGAAGAACGAAAGCTCCGAGTCGAATACCGCCATAGAAAGTTACCAGACTAAGGAAGACGATTACACGTTGAAGGAAAACGAAGACACAGAAACAAATGACGAATACACCTGCACCTTGATCCGCCCTAGACCCCGCTCTTCTGTTTTTAATATTTTCTCTCGATCTTCCAGCCCAGTTTCCCTTACCTCTCGCCCTCGGTCTCCCATCAACTACGTGTCCTTCAGCTGCTTCGGCAACAGTGACAATTTCGAAGAAGACATTGAGACGCAGCGATCGAAGAAGATAGAAATTCGAGTCTGCGTAACAGAAAGTAAAGAAGTTCACAGGGAGGAGTCATGGAGGGCTCCTCTCACAGAACTTCTGTATGGACCAAGTCCTCAGCGACAGTCTTGTGTGGTTGCTTGTCGTGCCTAGACCCGTTGATTATACCAAGTGGAGTTTTTCTTCCATTATTATTCATCCCACAATGACCACTGCATCATTATATCATCATAGTCCGAATGTATGTATTACTACTCACCTAACACGGTATATTCTATATCGCATTCATTCACGTTCCTCTGTACTCTACAATAATATTTATTAATGCCGCGACCAATTGCCTTGCAGGGTGTGATCAACACACGCTTTTCACGGAGCAAGACGAGTTTTGAGGTACTAGAAAGTCTTTCGGTACATTCACAACCATCAGCCTTGACATCGATGTAGATCGTGATTGACTACATGTCGCATGGTATAACAATTTCCGAGTGTCTCGAGGCACATCGCAGTAATACTGTGTAATGCATGCATTGAAGCTTAAAGCTCCATGTGTATCACAAGGGATACAAGGGTCCGCATCTCCATCCGCAGTACTCCTGGTGCATATAAAAGGCAATTAATACACTTCTAACACGGTCTTGTTGAGTCAAACACCGGCATGGAAATGGTGGCGCAGATTCATGTATCACCGTCACTCCCACCGGTTTGCCCGTCATGCGGGTCAGGTTGCGGCGGCCGGCTATTGTGTCCCCCGACATACATATCCGCATGTAAACTCACCAAGTTTTCGACATCGGTGATATCTACTGGCCGGAGCTTAAGGTGTGCACGCTGCAGGAGTAAATTAACAACGTTTAATTGGGTGTCAATGCCAATGGTGGATCAACCTACCAATGCAAAGACGACACCTCGGGATATATAGTTAAAGAGCTCTTTAAACTCCGGGTGAGATTTGTCTAATCTGACAGACGTCGTTGGATCTTTCCTCTTGTAAAGATGATTCAGAGTACAGCGTTTAATCGTCTGAAGCAATATTAGCGCATAACACCCTGACGACCATCTGGTGCTACTTGCGTCTTTATTCTTCCTCTCCAATTCTCCTATCTCCGGCCCTTGATCAGGATCACGCTTCCGCTTTCCCTTGCTGATAGGCTTCAACAATGACGACGTGCCAAAGACATCTTTATCCCCTTCCACTTGCTTTCCTTTCCCTTTGATAGTGGTTTTTCCATGTAAAGGAATCTCAGGTACTTTGAACAGCCCGCTGCCCTTATTTGTATTTCCAAGGCGAACACCACTTCCAAGGTCAGCCATGACGGTCCCATCCACACCTGCAACTTTCTTGTGCTTGGGTCCAACCATACTCGTTGCGCTGCCTACCCGTTTAAGCTGCCGCCCAGTAGTTAAGCTTGATATTCGTGTCAACCCGGGCCTAGGTCTGTCAACGTCACCATTCTCTGTGTATAGTATGGGCGGCTTGCGCGGGGTCGGGTCATCTGGTCTTGGGAGACGGAATGATGGTTGAGGAGGAGGTGGGTGAGCCATCAAGCGAGCGACTACCAAGTTTAAAGAGTTGTCACTCTGATTGGAGCGGGCACAAATCACCATATGTGTAGTCTCTGGCCCATCTGACCACATAATGCGAAACTCAAACCGCTGATCGAATTGAAGGAATTGCGGACGTACCACTATCACCGAGGGCGACTTTGATACCGATATCTGCTGTGTTCGGCGGTGCTGATGTGGATGTCGAGGCGAATGGGGTTAAGCAAAAAACATTCTCAAAGTAGATTCGTGTGAGAGTCGCTCGAGGGTGTATATCCCTTGGTGAATCACATCAGTTTCATGGTGGATATGTTGGTCTAGGTCCCACAAACATTTCGATATCCCCGCTTTCGTCCAACCAAAAGTTCTCATGATCATGTAACTTGACAACACCCATGAAACGCAAGCTGGGTCGTCCACGCATACTCTCTAGAGCTAAGGCAAGTGGATTTTCAAGCAGATGATTGTTCTTCGAAGGTGAATCAAGCCGGGCCACGAAAGTTAGGCCATCGAGAAGAAGGTGCGAATCTGGCAACGAGAGAGCACCACGGTAGAGGAGACGGTAAGAGTTTAGCACGGAGTCTGCTGTCCGCGGTGGAGTAGGATTAGCTATTGAGGATGTCGAAGAGGGCCCAGGAGTAAACATTCCAACGCATGATGTGACCGCGTTCGAGTTTCGGTCAGCGACGCGTTGTTGGTGCTTGTTAGAACTGAGTGATCTCGGGCCGGCCGAGTTCACAGGGTCTGATTCCAGACTCCCATGGTCTAAGCAACAAACGATATGGTTTTGTTAAGATGGCCGCTCACTGATACTCATAGCGCGTCGCATTCCTGCTATTCCCAGAATATAAATGCTTGCAACTCATTCCGTGGAAGCCGGCCGCTGCTGTTCTATATCTGCCTTGTCATAAACTCGTATTGCACATACCTGATCCATGTATCATCACAACATCTCACGTCCCATGATGGCTCCGGACTCGACCTCACAGTCTTTTTCGTATTCCCTTCAGGTCCTTGAGACTTGAACAAGTTGTCAAGAGTGACATCGAAGTCAAGAATTCGTTTTCAATTCCCCACGACGTTTTCAATGTTTAGTATAGCCATTGTTGTCACTCCAGTGCTTCTTCCTTGGGGTCCTTGCCCACCTGCTGAGACACAAAGATATCTAAAACCTTGATTCCAGGGGGCAACTAGTCGCTCGACGGTCGTCAGAAGTTCAGTGTGTGGACGAAGGAAGATACACATAACCATTGTAACTGGTACATGCATACAAACATATGGTGGCCCTACTTGTGCAAACTCGACCACTTGGCATTGACAAATCATCTCTACCTCGCGAACATTCATCACCTTACTGCACCTGTAAGCTTTGGTTTCTGTCAGACTATTAGAGTATTTGTGAACGGCTCGGGTTTTCACCCATTTCATTCCAGGGATCCTGGTCCTGTTTTTGTCGTCATGGTTATCCACCCCACCTCGCCGGGCGCGAGTCTGCTGGAGCAATCAAAGGACGGCATCCATCACATTCGACCATCTGATAGGCTAGGTACAGGTTCGCTATTGTATACCAATGGAACGGCCATAATGATGGGGGTAAAGAGATCAAGTTCTAGGATTGAACTACGTTATTAACGTGACAAGGACACTTGTCGTCTCCCACGAGCATATATTGAACACATATGTTCACTGTCAAAATCAGTGGGAATACTGCTCTGCATTGTGTGGAGTTCGGATGAGACTCAGGATTGAGCGCTGGTGAAGATCAAAACATGCAAAATTAGAAGGTTCCTTATGTTCCTTATGAAGCAATATAATTTTCTCAGTATCCTTCCTTTCCTCCGGATACCCAAGATCAACTGTCAAATATGGATTAAATATAACATTGAGTCCTTTTGGGCGTGGACGCTAGACAAAATCAGACAAAAGCGTTATTCGACCCAAAATTAATGACATTGAAGGAACGACACTATCTCTGAATATAGTGACGTTAATAGCACCCGTGAACACTTGAGTACTCTTAATAAAGCCTATTCCACTTGGATTGGATAGAGCACCTGTTCCTGTCTCTGGCGCTGGATTGTGGTATGATCCTGATCAGCGACTCGAAACAAAAGGAATCTTAAGACGTGAGCGACATGACCTGCTGAGCACATCGCCGAAAAGAGAAATACGGAAAAATCAAGTACGGGAAAAATCGTTGAGAAATGACGGAGTTCCGATCATGGTCGTGAAATGAGAGATCGTTAAAAGCAAGCGATCAAAGGTTCGACATGGTACGTCTTTAGAGGACCGCGACTTTAGCTCCCGACTTGGCAAAAGAACGAAGCGAGCAACTGTGATACTGATTGTGTCCATAGGTACAAGGTTTTCTTACACATTTCGCCATATACGCAGATTTTGATCCTTACATGCGAGGGGATTACTACGTACTCAGATTGGATACCATCCATAAGTTGCTTACTGCTTCAAGACCGGCGCCAGCCGGTCCCAGAAGCGCAGTAAGTTGAGCTACGATATCAAGTAAAGTGGGGATCGAGTTACAGGTATCATCCAGCAATCGTCCTTGGGTAAATGTAATCCCAGTCTGATTTAACGAATTCCCGATCTGTGCAAGGGTGGTCGTGTTTGGTGTGTATTGTGGCCAGCCAATATCAACAAGTCCTTGTGCGGGGTTCCGTGCAAAAGCAACCCAAGCACCCTGGAGAAACTGAGAAAGCGCCTTTTCACTGGTACCAGGAGCCGGCATCGTCCCAAAGACTATTGGAATTTCTGATGTATGGTAGGCACGAATATCAGGCCGGGTTGAAATGTCCGGAAAGACAGCTAGAGTCCTGAATTCCAGTATCGAAATAATAGGTTAGATATGTAGTCAATTACCTTGATATTCGTACCTCCAGGTAGGTACGTTTGCATTCAAGCGACTTAGCACTGTAGATCCTGCGGGGCAGGTAAACCCTATCTGACGACGAAACCAGAGTTATTCAATCATCATCTTTCTAGGGAGAGGCGAAGGCCGGACCTTAGTTTCCAAGTCTGCCAAAACTTCAGTGAGGTCGGGGACAACAACTCCAGCAGCCAACAGTTCTGCTCCGACAACGAATATGTCTGCTTCATTCTTGGTCGTGCCACAAAGAAGGGGCACATGTAAAAAGTTACCGGCCATAGCACGAGTGGGGGTGTCTGCGAATAATGTCATACCTGGGAGATGGCAATGAGCGACATAACATTATCTTTCAGCTGCACTTCACAGGGCGTACCGTCTGGGATAGGACCAAAGTTGGTATTGGTATTGATAACTGCATCCTCCAGCTGCCTAAAGGGAACTTGTTTCATGCATGCCAGCTGAGCAGCATCAGTTACTAATGAAATACGTCAATGATAATGATTATTGATATCGAAAGGATAAGAATTGCCATTCCCACACCCCACCACGCTTGCCACAGTGTTCCAGGGACCAGGCATTGTCGGCACAGCCGTAGTGTTAATTACCGCGAGGCTGAAAAACATTTGTTAATGCTCCAATTGAATGCGAAACAGAGTGATAACGCACTTTCCTGATTCTTCGATGACACCTTTTTACATAACTTGCTATCAACATCGTTGTCTTGAGAATAAAATAAAACAAATAAGGACCTTTGATCCTCGTATCTTGAGGATGAGCAAATGTGTACGCGTCAATCGCAGCACCACCAGCACTCTGACCGAATAAAACGATACGTTCAGGATCGCCTCCGAATGCAGCGATATTGTCGTGAACCCATTGGACAGCCGCATCCAGGTCAAGGAGCCCAAAGTTCTGGGGCTGAGTTGTGCTAACAAGTTGAGGAGCATTCGGGAAGCCAAAAATGTTGAGGCGGTAATTAAAGGTGACCACTAGGATATCGTCATTGTCTCGTACGATGTTCTGTCCGTTGTATGTAGGAATATTGCTCTTCACAAGCCGTGGCTGAGACGAAATACTACTTAAAGGAAACGAGATCTTACTGTGCCGAATTGGACACCTCCACCGTAGACCCAGAACAACACAGCTGCATTTTGCTTCCTAACGATAGTTGGAGTCCAGATATTGAGTGTAAGACAATTCTCTGATTCCGGAACAAAGATGGTGGAATTATCAAGGCCAGAGAGCCGCAAGAACTCGACTGAACTGGGATTCAAGGCTTGGAGGCACGAGTCACTGAAGTTGGTGGCGCTAAAAGGCGCTGAACGGATAGAAGGTAGTGTTGGTGCTTCCCAACGCTGAGCGGTGGCATACGGAATGCCGAGAAATTGTCGTACACTGGGATTGAGTAAGGTGCCGACCACAGGACCCTGAGGTGTCGGCACCTGCAAACCGGGCTGTTGAGCAAAGACACTTGATGCGAAAATGATTATCGAGAGATAGAGTCTGAGGAGCATCGTGATGAGCAAAAGCATATCTTTCAGAACAGGAGACCCATTATAAGTAGAGGCCACTGAACTGTGAGATGTTTTGACCGGGTGCAAATGTCTGATCACGAGGAAATGGCACTCTATCAAGGACTTATGAGAATTTCTGCAGTTGTCAACGACATTTGTAAGTCTGGCTCTCACCTATTTTAAACTAGAAGGCCAGTTCCGTTTGGAGTATGAAGGGACACGCAAACCATTAAGTAGACCTATGGCTTCAATTCTGCCACTCTGCTCGCGTCTTCATCGAATCACAATGTCCAAGCTACTATACAATCGTGTTACCCATGGAATGTACGGTGACTAATAACCGCAGCTTATTATACATAGGTTCGTCGTCGTGGAATACCTTCAAATGAGCTGATCTCACTGTCATAGTTCATTAATCTCGTTTCGTATAACTGAAGACACTTACTCGAACATGGTCAACGCGAGTGCTGTTCGATGAATGACGCGTTGTTGGTGCTTGTTAGAAACTGAGTGATCTCGGACCGGCCTTAGGGAGTTTACAAGGTCTAATTCAGACACCCATGGCCAATTTGTTGGTAATTCTCGTAGTAGACGAAGTGGACCGTACATGGCGCACATGGCGGAGTACGCCTCAGTCAAAAGCTCGTTCTACTCTCTCATCGTCTGATCAGATGTCGAGTCCATCCTCCATCAACATGTGCCGACTATGGGCCATGTCCTAGTCTACACAGGGCACCGAGACGGAGTTGTGAATCTGAAGATACTGCTCTGCAGTTGCTCGATTAGCAGCTCAACTCTTAATGCTGCACATCATGACCTCCTGCAAGACTTTGCTGGTGTTTTCGAAGCGGCTCCGGATTTTCGTCTTTATAAACCTGTGGTGGACCCTTTAGGCATTTCTTCCATGAATGCAGAGCAGACAGAGAATTTGACACCTCATCACATCTTAGTCTCTGTTGCAATGACGCCACAACCTTATGCCGATGAAGAATTCAACAACTGGTACAGAGAAGAACACATCCCACTTCTTATGCGTGTTCCTACTTGGGTTTCATCCGAGCGTTTCAAACTTGAATTTTCTGCGGATCAGCAGGTTCCGCAGTATCTGGCTTTACATAGATGGGGTACCGTAGATGCTTTTGGTACAGAGGAATATAAGGCAGCGACCAACACTCCCCGGAGGTCGGCAGTAATGATGGAAATCGTCAAGAATGAGCGCTTCCTCGTGAGTTACGAAGGAAAACTTGAAACTCTCGCGCGTGAGAGTGTACACTGCGCTTAAGAAGGTTCGCCCATATTTTTCCTCCATCGTTCACCCCTGAACATCAATGCTACAACTGGCAGAAATGTCACGACGCTTTTGGCAATCAAGAAGAATCATACTCTATAGTTGTCTGAACTTACCATATAGCTGCAAACACCGTAAATGACCACTGAAACCCAATCTGGACATCATGATCAGACTTTGTACCGACCATGGATGATGACCTTACCCTGTCTCCGAAAGGAATGCTGAACAAAATGTAACTGTTCAATACAGCACATTGAATATCTGAACTAGGACCCACGAATAGAAGGCAAGTGTGAGACCGAAGGCCTGACGAAAGAAGCTGCATCATTGTCATCATCAGTCATTTAGAGAGCAATTAAAGGAAGTAACGAACTTGAAGCATTGACTAACGTCGTTACTACGAGTACGATAACAGTCACTGCAACTGTATGTGTAACAAACGGAGCTAATGATCTGGACTAGACGAACAGAATGATATGTCTGTCCAAGCAGAGGGAAAAAAAACCTACTGCCAAAACAAGCAATTGCTTAATAACATACAACTATCAGTTAGTTGGTAGGGGAGATTGCATCGGCAGTTCTACGTACCCATACCAATACATGGTGCAATGAATGTCCTTGCATATCGCACCGTAAAGCCATCTGTTCGTATATTGATCATTAGTAGCTGTATCAAAGTACGTAAACCCACATCTAACCATCTAACGATTAGTCATTTTCCATAACGTTTGAGATTCTAGAAGAGCAGGAAAAAACATACATGAGCAAGCCAGCTGGAACCGTCAATGCACCAGTCCAAATCCCTTGGAGACGAATTTCAGCAGAAGCAGGTTTTCCATGGAGGAGCGCCCTTTGACGGGCGCGCTGCATCATCGCATCTGTCACTGGGCTCGAACAAAGCTCTCCGAGGTTTCTGTTCGTAGAGGATTTCACGAGAGATCTCTCCAGATTGATGGCACTCACGCTCCAACGAGAAGGCTGACACCGTTTGCCAGCCTAACCAAATATAACAGCGCAAAAGAATGCACAGAAGAATAAGTAAACCTATTTTCCGAAGATGTCATAGAAAAATTTACCCGTTACGTACTGTGTCGAAGTGATATAATTCCGTGAAAAGCGTGGCTAATGTCACAGCTGGTTCGATAGAGGCGAATCCATAAGTCACTGCGCTGTCGATCACGTCGGTTGTGGTCAAGGCAACCTTGAGATACCCCACTCACAAAAAGAGCGCCGGAAAGATGACTGATGGAAACTTGAGCATACTGAAAGGTTTGATTATGAATTCATTCTTTTTGAGTTGTCGTGAGGGCCGTCGTTCGAGCAACCGCAGTCTATTTAGGTAAGTCGCGAGGGACATGGGAGGCGGCTTGAACGGTTCTCCGATGATGGAGGGCGGAATTTCGCCTTCGTCAACCTCCAAATCTGATGGAGTAGTTTCTACTTCCTTTTCGGCTCGATCAAAGAGTGTTTCTGGCATGAAAAAGAAGCAGATGATGAACATGATACCTGTCATAACGTTAGAAAGTGAGCATCCAGTGATATACAGGTCCTTGGACCTCACCGTTCAATATAGCTCCTACGTAGAAGCACCAGCGCCACCCAAGATCACGGGCGACATAACCGCCAACCTCCATCACCGTCTTAAGATGACTGAAGCAACTTCAATGTCCTCACTCACGATAGGCGCAAGATGTGAACCATTTGTATACATCAGTGTGAACAGACCCATGGCTTTTCCTCTCTCATGTGCAAAAAAACAAATCGACGACAGTCCCAGCACCAAGACCAAATGCTGCTGAAGGACCGAACCCGTTCATCACTCGTGTGAACATCAATGTTCCAAAGGATTTGGCTTTAGCAGAGCCTATTGCGGATGCAAAACCAATCAAGATGGACAAAAGATACACAGGTCTCCGTCCGTAGACGTTCGCAAATGGGGTGAAGAACACAGGCCCCAGTGCGCCTGCCCCAATGGCGATGGTGGTTTGGTATGTGCCCATTACGTTGGTGATACCAAGTTCAGTGGATAGAGGGACCACTGCAGGGTTAATAATGGCAACATTGAGTGTACCGAGGAAAGCCAGCATGCATATTTCCAGTAGGATCGTGTATCTCAGCCACTGAATTAACGTTACAGCAACGTTGATGTCAAAGTCAGTCTATGGAAAAGATTGAAGCAAAAAAAGAAATCACATTAGGGTAGTTGAGGGGGTCAAAAGGTGAGGTTGATGGCTGAGGAAGGAGAGGAAGTCCTGTGCTGTCGACTTTGACCTTGACCGCCGTTGGTCCACTGTCTTCAACTTGCTTTTCATCTGTCTTCGAGTCATTATCGGACGTCATCCTTTTAGGAGAACCTGAAGAAGCAGAAAAACAATGTTTCTTATCCAACTCATATTATAATAAGCACTAAGTAGGGACCACAGTGGGAGAAGAAGAGAAGACCGCGTGACGGCCATCCGGCCCGCGAATCGGATTTCTTTCCTTTGGAACGCGTATGATCACGTGGGCGTCCCATCAATCGACGTGGACGGTTTCTTGACGGTTTCTTTGAGTTCTCAGCTGCATTGCTAGGTCTGTCTCGTCGTCGCCTTGGATAGCGGCCGAGACCAGTGGTACAGCCATGCGCTCTCTCAACTATCTGGGCATCCTTGTGCTCTCACTGGCGGTGCCCATATACTCTCTTAAGGCACATGATTTCAAGACATGTTCGCAGTCTGGTTTCTGTAGGAGAGGCCGCGCACTCTCTGCTAGAGCGAAGGAAGCTGGCTCTAAATGGACCTCTCCTTATTCAATAGACCCTTCGACCCTTGTTATAGCTTCAGACCAGGCCACATTTACAGCAGGCGTCAAGTCGTCTCTTTACCCTGAAATCAACTTTGGGCTCGAGTTACGCGTCCACGAAGATGGAATCGTCCGTGTGCGTATGGACGAGGTCGGGGGGCTACGAAAGCGATATGATGAGGCTGCTTCTTGGGCCTTAATCTCTGAACCTATTATCAGCAAGGAAATCAAGTGGAAGGCGGGAAAGAAAGATATTCGTGCGGCATACGGCAACAAGAAGGAGAATGAAGTGGTTGTTACCTTTGAACCTTTCCGAGTGGCCCTCCTCCGAAATGGAAAGGAGCAAGTAGTGCTCAATGGACAAGGTCTCTTTCACATGGAACATTTCCGTAACAAGATCGAATCTACGCCTACGGAAGAACCAGCACCCCAGGAGGGAGAGGAAATCGTAGCTGATGAGGCTCAGGTCGTCTTGAAGAAAGAAAAGCCAGTAAATACCCGCGCTTGGTTTGAAGGTGACGAGGAGGATGGGTACTGGGAAGAGACTTTCTCCTCCTGGACCGATTCAAAGCCGAAAGGTACACACCATCCTTCATGCATTCCTTTCTTATTGTAATTCCTATTTCTGCAGGACCTGAGTCTCTTTCGATTGATATTAACTTCCCGAATCACGGAACAATTTATGGAATACCCCAGCATGCGACTAGATTGGCGCTTCCAACTACCTCTGGCGAATCGCCCTTCTTCAGTGACCCATACCGCCTCTACAACGCTGATGTCTTCGAATACCTCGCGTCATCCCCAATGTCCATTTATGGTTCAATCCCTGTCCTCCATGCGCACTCAGCAGACTCCACAGTCGGAATCTTTCATGCGGTGGGCTCAGAGACGTGGATTGATGTTGCACACGCGTCAGACAAATCTACCGAAACACATTGGATCTCAGAGTCTGGCATTTTGGACCTCTTCTTGATGCCTGGCCCTACACCCGAGGACATCTTCAAACAGTATTCAGGGCTAACGGGTACTTCGGTGCTCCCGGCACACTGGAGTCTTGGTTATCATCAGTGTCGATGGAACTATGTCAGTTCGAACGATGTTCGAACCGTTCAGAAGAGATTCGACGAGGAAGACATGCCAGTTGATGTCTTTTGGCTTGATATCGAGTATGCTGAAGATCACAAATACTTCATATGGGATAAGAAAAATTTCCCCGACCCTGTTGAAATGATTAACGACGTCGCCGCTCTCGGTCGTAAGGTTTGTTCGACTTGCTTTCTAGGGCCTCGAATTCAGTCTGATGAATTGTATTACTAGATGGTCGCTATCGTTGACCCTCATTTGAAGCGTGTATCAGACTACCCTGTCTATAAGAAAGCGTCAGAGCTAGGTTTTTTGGTCAAAAACAAGGACAATAATGAGTATGAAGGCTGGTGTTGGTCAGGTAGCAGTGCTTGGATGGACTTCTTCAACCCTGGCACTTGGACTTGGTGGAAGACTCTATTCAAGATGGAGAAAGGAAGTGAATGGTCCTGGACTGAGAGTACTGACGCTCTTCACATCTGGAATGACATGAATGAAGTGAGTTTCGTTCTTTTCCAACGAGAACCTAATGTGAATATTGTCGCAGCCTTCAGTTTTCAATGGTCCAGAAATAACCATGCCCAAAGACAATATTCATCATGGTGGCTGGGAACATCGGGACGTTCACAACATCAATGGTATGCTTTATGTAAGTCAGATTAAAGCCTTCTCTCGTCATGAAAGTATAACAATATTCGTAGTCCAATTTGACTTACCATGCCGTTCGTGAACGATCTAAGACCGTCAGTCGACCCTTCGTCCTTACCCGTGCTTTTTACGCCGGGTCACAGCGTTTTGGTGCTATGTGGACAGGTGATAATCTGGGGACGTGGGAGCATATGGCTGTCGGTGTGAAGATCGTTCTCTCAGTGAACATCGGGGGCTTTTCGTTCGCTGGATGTATGTCCCACCTATCTCCACCCGCATCATCTACTTATCGTCCAATCTGCAGCTGATGTTGGAGGATTCTTCGGCAATCCCGAACCGGAGATGCTGGTTCGATGGTACCAAGTCGGCGCGTTTGCACCGTTCTTCCGCGCACATGCACACATTGATACTAAACGCCGGGAGCCTTACCTGTTGGATCAGCCTTACAAGGGAATCATCAAGGATATTTTGCGCCTCCGCTACACTTTGCTCCCTGTGTGGTACACGGCTTTCCGCGAGACGAGTGTCACTGGCCTTCCCGTCCTTAGGTGAGTATGCTTATTTTTCTGAAGTGCCTTTTGACGCGTCTTCCAGGCCGCATTACGTTGTCTTCCCCAAAGACAAGGGTGGATTCGATGTTGACGACCAGTATTTCATCGGCTCGTCTGGTTTACTGGTGAAACCGGTGACTGAAAAAGACGTCAACGAGGCAACTGTGTATCTCCCAGAGGACCAGGTAACACTAAGCGTCACTTCCTCCTCAATCTAATCTCACGTTTTCGCAGGTCTACTACGACTACTTCACCCATCACGTCTATCGTGGAGCGGCTAAAGGCAAGCAAGTTACTGTCCCCGCTGCCCTCCATCAAATCCCTCTCCTCGTTCGTGGTGGTTCTATTGTGCCTACCCGCGAACGACCTCGGCGGTCTTCGACGTCGATGAATCGCGACCCTTTCACTCTCCGCGTCGCGCTCAGCAAGGCCTGCACCGCACGGGGCGAGCTATACCTCGACGACGGCGTGACGTATGCCCATCAAGAGGGCAACCTTGTATGGCGCGAGTTCGTCGCTGAGAAGACAAAGAAGAAGTCCCGTGCGATCCGGATTGCCAGTCACGACCTTGGTGCGACACGGCCGAGTGAGGCAGTGAACGGGGTGGCACTTCGAACTTTTAACCCTGAGAATGAGTATGCGAAGGACATTGCGGATGTGAGGGTTGAGAAAGTGGTGGTTGTTGGGTTGGGTGAAAAGCCCAAGAGCGTCAAAATCGAGGATGGGCCGAGTTTGGTGTGGGATTACGCGCCGGGTATCGCTGCTACGGATAAGAAGGAAGGAGTCGCGAGTATCCTCGTTATCAAGGACCCCAAAGTGCTTGTCACGCAAGACTGGGCCATCGTCATTGAGTGGTAGGTAGAGCAGAACTGACATTGTAGAATAGGCTTAATGCTGCGAGAATCCAATGACAGACAGAAAACCTGATCTGTAATTTGTACTACACTATTGGCTACGACCCGATGGAACCTTTTACAGAAAGACAAAAAGAGCTAACACAGGTAGTTCGGGAGGTGATATATACAGCATGGGCTTATGAAAACAACAAGGTAAAGGAAGACCAGGAGGATCAATGCGCCCCGTATCATATGGATGTAAACAAGACGACTAACCAAAAAAGGCAGAGGAAAGCGAGCAACAGCTACAGTTCACAATGCAATGACACGAATTGTTTCGAGGAGTTGAACGGAGGGGGGACATGTTTAACCAAAAAGAAAGTCGGAACAAAGTCCTAAGCGGGAGGCCTTGAAAGAGCCCCACGATATCGTAAACGATAAAAAAAGAGAGGAAGAGAGTACATACACGGCGTAGCCGATATCGTTTAAGTAAAAAGTCGAGAACGAGAAACATGTACATATGTACGTTACCATAACAACTCGCGCCGCGCCGCTGGCGCGAGTGGCTTCGCCGTCGTGAACGGGGCACCCGCAGTCGAGTACCGGAACCATTCGTTCGCAGCGGGAACCGTAATCGTAGCCCGACGTCCGCCGCCACCGCCGACGCCTCCACGCAGCTGCATCTGCTGCATGAGCTGCAGCTGTTGCATGTACGACGTGTACGCCACGGGCGACATGATTGTAGGGTACGCAGAGTAGAAGAACGACGCTGGGTTCGGGGAGGTGTAGTTCGGCAGTGCGGGCGTGGGGAAGGAGGGGCGGGCGTGCGGGAGTGCGACGGGGGCCCGGGCGATCGGGATCGGGATGAAGGGGGAGGAGATCGTGCTGGGTGGGACTGGCACTGGCGCGGGAGGGGCATGCGAGGATCGGCGTCTCCTGTTTGAGGAGCGCGGGCGCGACTCTGCTCGGCGTTTGGGGGGAGCTTGCGGTGGTACTGCGGGGGATGGATCGATCCAGCCGTCGTCCTGCGAGGGAAGGGGGGAGGGTGAGGAAGAGGGTGAGGTCGTCATTGGAATTTCTATCTCTGCGTGCTCGTTTTTGGCGGCGGTGTCGGGTTGGTTGGGTGGAAGCGAGTCGCTGCGTCGGCGGGTGAGTGCGAGGAAGAGGTCTCTTGTCCGCCTTGCTTTGGACTCTTTGGAGGTCCTGTCGGCCTCTGAGATGTTGATCCACCCGTCGTCCTCGTCTTCATGCGAAGATGGGCTCGAGATGCCTGAATTCTGCGTCCTGTCGTCCTCGGAGACTGAGGCGCGCTCATCAAGAAGGTGTACATCGTAAAGAGGTGGATTGGGGACAGGGCTATGGCTATGGTTGTGCGAGGATCGGAGCCGATCGACTATGGCACGAGTCTTCGAGGCGGGTCCTTTGCGACGAGAGGGACTCTGAAGAAATGGAGGAAGGAATGTGCATCCCTCTTTCTTACTCTGGGGAACAGGAGCAGCGACCTCGGCTTCGGCTTCGCTGTAGAATCCTTGCTCGTCTTTCTTGATCTGCACTGCTGGCAGCGGAGGAGCTTTCTGGGTGGGAAACGCAAAGTTGGTAAAGGCTTTTTTAGCGGTTCGGGTCGTGAAAGAGAGAGTTTCGGTCTCGGCCTTGAGGGTCGCGGACGATGGAACAAAGGAGGTTGCAGCCGCGTTGAGTGGACGTGCGGAGACCAGATAACGTCCGTCGTCAGCTTTGACTGGCGAGGGATCCTTGACCTCAACAATTGCCTCGGTGCACTTTCTTGTCGGAGTCGACGGCGGTGAAGATGACCCGAGAGACATGTCGGAATCGAAACTGGACAACGTCGAAGTACTCCTGTGAAGGCCTCCGTGGCTCGAAGCCGGAGTAGAGGTCCTGGATACCTCGGCATCGGCCACCAATTGTTCCCCCAAAGCTGGATCGGGCGTTATTTCTTCAATACCACCCGTCAAAGCTTCCGCATAGATTTCATACTTCTCCCGAGCCTGGGCGATAACCAGCTCGTCAACCTGAACAGAAATGTCCCCTCTTGCTTCTGAAACGGGCGCCTCTGTGGGGAAACCGACGTCTCTCTCATACTTGAGGAGTGCATCCAGTGCGCACTGCACGCCGCACAAGTCCGTACTGAGCACGAGGTCATCGTCAGGCGGGTGCAGTTGCGGTGAGTCACACGAGGTTCTGTATGTGCCGAAGAGCGGGCCCCGAAACCAACCACGTTTGTTCTCCGCCGCGTCGTGTGCCCACGAGACCGACTGGTACGCAGTGCGCCAGCAGGAGCGGTGCCATCGCCCCTTTACAGGTTCAAGGCTGCGAGGCCGCAAGTCCATTGTAGCCGTGCAACACTCGCGAATCTGTGGAAGAATGAGAAACGGGGCCGTGGAAGAGACAGCGGCGTACAAAAGGTGGCACGGTCGCCGGCGGAATGAGGCGGGAGAAAACGAGTGTTGGGGAGACGAGGAACGATTATCAGAGGAATCTCAGCACATGTTCTGCTGTTCCTTTTTCAAAACACACAAACGTCCGCCTTGGAGTCACGTTTGTCACAGTTCCCCCATTCTCTTCTTCCAGTCCCACATCCTCGTGCAAGGCGGATCCTCGGCTCTTCATTGTCTATTATACACTGCAACCTAAAATACACATCACGGTGCACCGCTCCTCGAAGCCAACACCATACGCTCCTGTGACTCCCAACGCGGCAGTGGAGGGCGAACAGGAAGCCGCCCTCCCCGGAATGGCTTTTCCTTTGGCTTGGGCCTGGCGGCATTCATGCGTGCACTGGGCTGAAGTGGCATCCTTTTCGCGGGGGCATCCTTTGTGCCGCCTTTGTCCTGCATCTTGTCAACACCCTTCCGATTCACGGCCTGCTGTGGCTGAATAGCCTTCGGTGGTGATAGCGGCACCAGGCCAGGCTGCGGTCGATTTTTGTCCGATACACGCGTTTCTCGGAGCTGGGAAACGAGGCTCTCAAACTCAAGTTTGGGAGACAGCTCTGCGGCGGATGGTGACGGCGGCAGAATCTTTTGTATGACACTTGGAAGGGTACGCTAAAACATGGCGTCAGATCGGTCGCTGCAGGCGACCATCACGCGTACCTTTGCGGCGCGTCTCTTCCGCACAGATAGTGGAGGAGTCTTTCTTTCTTCCTCGTCCATTGAGGAATCGTCGCGTCTAGGTGTCACAGTGGTCGGCAAGCTTGGGATGAAGTAGATGTTGGAGAGAGAGATGTCTCCATATGCGCATAAAGTATGTTCGTCATCATCGCTTGATGATGATGATCCCGGTGTAGATGGCCGGCTAGACACGGGGAAGCGAGACATCTTGAATTCAAGCCAACAGATATAGTCGGTGGAGTGCACTAGATTGATGATGGGGATGCTGTGGTATATGACCATAGCTTTATAGGCTTCTTGGTACCAGTGGCCAGTGTTCTAAAACTCTTGGACCATGGCCATATCCAAACAATGCCATTTAAAGCTATCTCTTGAACGAGCAGATGATCACCAAAGCGCTAAGATGCAACGTCAAAGCGTTATCTTGGGCTCCATTCCATTGTTTTGCGAAACCTCGTGAGCGTAGCCATATGCTTTCGTGACAGCATGCGTCATGCCTCTCAAACCGTCGTCAACTCAATATCATACACAGACGGAGAGAACATGGCATACATCAACTTCTTGTGCAGGCGCGACACGTCATCATGTTCAGCGCCAGTGCACAACAACACTCTGTCCATCACGCCCAAACATTCACACTACCATGGAAGTTTATTTGACAAGAAAATACAGGCTAGGACTGCCTGTCTTCCATTTCTCTCTCACGAGTGCTCAAAGTGCAGACTCGTTGCCTACCTTCCTGTTGGGGACATCGCTGCTTATGGTTAGGTAGATCGTCAACGCGTTGTGCGCGCGAGGATCGCATCACAAGAATCGAAAAAGATTCTGTCAGTGTCAACTTTCAAGACTCAGGATTGATTCGTCAGAGTATAGCTAAGCTGGTCATACATACCGGAGGGAGTACTCAATAACGATCGCTTCTGTGACTTTGTAGAATGGCTGAGGTGGTTTCGTTGCGTGCCTTTTCGACATCAAGACATTAACATAGCAATGCGGAGTGGGTTGATGGCCCCAGGTGATGACCCTAGGTGATGACCTCAGGTGAACGGACCCTAGGTGACGACCCCAGATTGAAGTGACAATGATTTTCGATAATCAATGGACCATCGTTTCAGCGGAGTTGAAAACTATGGGCATCGTCCATGAAAACGGCTTCTACCTCTGACTGTAAATCGACGCGCCAAGGTGGCAAGCCATGTCTTTCTCACTCGTAACGACTTTGCTTGATCAACCGATATTTCGTGCCTTCAGCGTCATCGTCATCAACCTCCCTCATCTGATCTTGTGAACGAAAGGACACGACAAGTATCATCTGGCCAGCAGTGGTAGTCCGAGGATTCGGGAACTGCTTTGGGTCTGTTGTGGTCCGGATTTGCGGAAACTTGCTATTTGCGTGGCGTTATCCTTGTCCAGGAAGGAACGCCGTTGTTTCCCGTCGATATTCTTGGAATGAAGCCAGGACTCGTTCTAGTGGGCCCGGGATCATCTCTTTTCCGTTTTAGGCTCCTCTCTGTGATTTTACAAGTTGCCGCGCTCGCTTGATTGGCTTCAAGGAAAAATATGCGTGTCTTCTTCAGGGGCGCGAGGTTCTTCGACCATGAATCGATGGGCGTTGGTCTTCCAATTCCTATTGTAATGATGTCACGCAGTATGTCCCTCCGCACATCCTCCGGGACATCCGTATTCTTAGAGACTACTCATGGTAGATTGGCTCATACGAACCTCCTTGGGTGCTTCTGTATTAATAGAATCTGTACATCCGTCGTGTACCGAAGGCGATACCTATACCGGTCTTTGACAGAGGTGCATATCTCTCGTATCAACATGGCTGTACTGTGGCTTTGATATATAAGTATTTGAATTGAACATGCTGTAGAGCATGATCTATGAGATAGGGACGACCTCGGAAATTCGCTAAGAATACACTGGATGGACTTACTTAGGACTCGGGGCTGTGGTTGACTTTAGATCAATGTGAACTTCGACATGTGTTAAGATTCAGTGTTTAGTTGACAAATGATAGACCTGAGCAAAAACGGCAGTTGGACATGCAAAGGAAAAAATGTGATCGTCATTCGGCGGATTGAAGAAACGGGAATCGAAGCAGTCGCCAGGTCAAGGAAGATTCACCGAGGAAGTAGCGTTGCTTAACCTCCAACTCCAGAATCATAGATGTAATCCTAGATAGTTGAAGCTTATGATGCATCGCAATGAGGAAAGCGCGCGTGTCTACTTCCAACTCCGACACGACGTGCAACCATGTCCATGAACCTGCCACCGGGTGCGACTGCCCCAGATGACGGGACGCCTCTCACTCATTCCGGTAATGACTAAAGTTCGAGACAGACACGACAAGACTTACACCGCCAACTGTAGCTACCGAGCCTCCGCCCCATTTCCCCTGGCCAGACATATCTTCCCGCGCCAAGTGGTCCGTGTCTTCCTATAAATTTGGGTTCGGAGCAGAATGTCTCCGTGATGATGATCCAGATACCTTTTGGCAGTGAGTTGCTTTCCGGCGCTTCTGATCAGGTGTTCATGAAAAGCTCTCCAGTTCTGACGGCCCACAACCTCACTTTATCACCGCTGAATTTCCATGCAAAGTCGCGATCCAGGTGTGTTCGATTCCAGATCTTCTATATTGAGAAGTACTGAAAGGAAGCAAAGAAAATAAGCATTCACCTCAGTTACCCTCAGGATGACTCGTATACCCCTTCAACCCTCGCTGTACGCGCCGGGACTGGACCGAGCGATCTCCAGGACGTACGACTTGTCACATTAGAAAAACCAGACGGTTGGATCACGTTCGATGTCTCGTCGGAGCCTAACGAAGACGCTGATGCCTTGTATGTTGCTTCTCCTTGAGCCTATCGATACGATTTAAGTGTCTTTAATCCTCAGTGCCCCATTGTATGCATACGTTATCCAAATCATCATTGCACAAAATCATATGAGCGGCAAGGACACTCACGTTCGTGGCCTCAAGATCCTTGGGCCTGTAGAGTATGGCATTCTCTCTTTTACGAGTAGTACACCTTTTCATGTATCTCAAAACAGGGACCACGCGCCAGATGGCGATCCTTTCGCCTTTACTTCGCCTCAATTCAGGATGTACGAGACCATCCGATGAAGGTCTACGAGCTCTCTCAATACCTGGAACCTGTCTTCACAACTATACCCACACCTGTATTCCACTAACACCATGTATAAATTACGCAGCTTTTTTCTGCACATCAGGCCACACCCGCGCAGTATCTTTCTTGACCTGAAAGCCTCCGGCAGTGTTTCTTCACACAAGAAGCATGTCTTCGTAGTCTAGGAAAGCCATGATATGGGGGTTAGATGTTTAGCGGGGTTTGTTTGACTGTAGGGCAGGCGGGAATACTTCAAAAAGCTTCCGCCCCGGGCGCTTATCCGGCACAAACCTCGCTTCTTGCCACTGATCGACTCCATATCCATTCCCCACACTTCCCCCCCTGCGTTCAAGGCTGCGGCGTACTCACCATGGTATGCCCGCCACGTAGGGAGGCTCGATGCTGACGGGAGGCACGCCCCCCTGCCCGCCGAGCACGATCACCGTGAGCGCTTGATCCTACTAGCGCTGCTGCTTGCCAATAGCCATGTAGCTGTTTTCCGCACGTCCGCTCGTTCTCACGGAACCTCTGGATAGCCTCCAATGTATGCAACATGTCATATTTTTAGCTACTACTTTCATCAAAATTCTTCCACCGTACGAAGGCCGGCCGAGTCTGGGGTCAAGTACAACGTACGATCGCTAAGGACGCCGGTCTGTAGAACGTCAAAGAGGACCTCACCTAATTCACGCATAATGTCACCTATTCACTTGTAATTCTTATGCTCAACTCCGTATACTTTGAATGCAGTGGTGGAAAGCCTCCGGGGGTTTTGATGCTACCCCACTTGCCCATTTCTAGACACTGCTCTATACTGGGTCTAGTGTGGCGCATCCTTACCGATGCGACTATAGCTGTTAGCTCCGTACAGCGTAGGTAGAAATCAATTTGGTAATCTAGAACTCACTTCTCCCCTTTTCTTCCTTTCCTTCAATATCCATTTAATTTCTACCTCATCCCTTCTCCATTTGCATTTGTGGTGGCGGTAATGTGGTGATTGTGATGTGCTGCCTTAGTTTTGTTCACCGATCAAGTAGAAAACAGGGTATGCGGGAGGGTCCCAATGGAATAAAATAATCAGTTGTGTATATCTTCGGGAAGAAAAGATCATGAAAGCGTTGGCATCAATGGGGTTAAACAAAGGGAAAGACGAAATTAGGATAAATATAATATACAGGTGTCAGTATTGAGAGCATATAGTTTGTCAAAGCGTCTAGAGTCTAATCACGAGAAAGCTGCGGTTAAAAGATATAAGATCCAAGGAGAGCAAGAATTCGTGTTTCGAAACCTCAACATCGAGAGGAAGAATTCACACATCCTTCCTTCTTTCTCCGTCGGATTCCTGACCTACAACGCGAGTTTCATAGGCAAATCGTCCGGTATCAACAAGCCGTGTGATCAAAACATCGCCAAAGGCAGTCATAGGTGTCAAGATGCCGCCCTTCTGCGCAAGGTCTGGAAGGCCTTCCGGGAGCGAAGACGCCTTGGAAGGCAGGGCAGGTTTGGAGATCGGGGGAAGCAGAAGGGACAAGGCCGATTCAGCAATCATGACTAGTAGAAATCATTAGAGTCAAGATTGTAGCGAGCACCAATCGGTACATACTTGCTGTCAGCGCATATCCTGGGTCGCGATCACCTTTGAAGACAGTCTTGACATGTACAGGCGGTGTCGAAGTAGAGGTCGTATGGTTGATGGTCTCAAAGAAACCCTTCTGCATGGATCTGTAGACTCAAATCAACGCTGTGCCTTGAGAAGACTCAACCTCAACTACTGACTCTTCCGATGGCCCAGACCCGGGTGCAGGCACGACTTTCTTGAGGAGCCATCGGAGCTGCATCGCCATTAGTGGATGTGTAGACACAAGAATCCTTCGACTGTACCGGAGAGAGACCAGCGAGCAGCATGAATCCGGTCATAAACACAGCTGAAAACGCTATGGCAGAGAAGCGCGAAGGCATCACCAGGAATTCATCATACGAAAATGACGGGCCATATCTCTCCCGTTTGGCAAGTTGTGCGGCTTCTGTAGACGAGCCAGACTGTGTGGCTTGTTGATTATGTCAGTGAAAGACGAGAAAAGAAATAAATTCTATATACCCATGATTGTTCGAAGCTCCAAGAGCCCGAATGTACGCTGTACGAGTTTTTTGTTTCCCGGTGCCATTAAGAAAAACGAACCAAACACTGGAGTGTCTCCTGGAATCAACTGTTTATAGAGAAATTTGAACATTGGAGACACTCCTCCCGTCACTTGTGATAAAGTTGAGAAAAAGCTTTCAAGTTAGACAAGTGAACATACCAGGGCTCAGGGAATAGTCCTTCGCACTTTCTCTCAATTTGTCTCGCGGAATATCTCCTAGGATTGTGAAGATGGTATTCAAGGTTCCGCCAGAGACTCCTCCTTGCACCTTTTGGCCGGACACAGAGGTTGCCACGTCATAGTCACCTTGAGACGCGTCTCCTGATCACGATGCGCCAGTATGCGTATAACAACTCACCATATGCCTTCAGGGTCTTGTTCGAGAGATAGGCAGAAATATCCGAAGGTACAGAGTCGTAACCACAAGAAGGAACAATGATAGCACCGGTCTTAGTTGCAAGGTAATCAAACCTGTCCACAATTTGTATGAGTATCGTGATATGATTTCGAGAGCTAGACGCACTGATTTATAATGTCTTTTATCCACACAGACTCTCCAGTAAGATCAACATAGTGCACTCCATTATTTGCACATGCTCTACCAAAGGAAATTCGTCGATTAAAACAAGCATGAACGGCTGCAAACCAGTACCCACTTGACTACAGGAGTTCCCCAGCGCCAATACGGCCCTACAGTATTGATAACAACTCTTGCACTTCGTACAGCGACTTCCACAGATCGATAATCCGTGACATCTACTTGGATAGTATCGATGCTCGAAGGTATCTTGAATTCTTGCACCAAAGCATGCAGCTTCGACTGAGAACGAGCAGCGATAGCAAACGAGAAGAGACCTTGATTGAACTGAGGGTGCGAAGCAAGATAACGCGTTATCAGTCGACCAGTAAAACCTGTGGCGCCGAATACAACAATGTCAAAGGCCCGTCGAGTATTCATTTCTGACAACTCAGAGGTTCGGATTCCGGATGATCATTCAAAACGTCATCATATAGACGCTCGAATCAAATACGCGCAAATACGCGTCTTCGTCCTCGCTCCTCCTCGTCGTGTCATTCTGTGAGCGAGATATCAGATTTGTCGCGAAGAATGTCGGAAAGAGATCGGGATGAAAGGCAACCACGGCTGCGGTCTCGCTCACGATCGCCCAGACATAGACGGCGGGATGATTCTCCAAGGCGCGAACATCATCACAGGTCCAAATTCGAAGACCGTGATAGCGAACGAGATAGACCTTCTCGTATAGGCCGAACGCATGATGGGAGAGACAGGGACTCAGACAGAAGACGGAGGAGTCGGAGCCAAAGCCGAAGTCGAAGTCCTGCGCGGAAACGAAGACGGTCGAGGTCGCGTTCAGAATCGAGAACGAGGGGCAGAGGTCATGGTACGAGGACATTATCTCGGTCTCGCTCGCGCTCGAGGTCAAGAGATCGAGGTTCAAAAAGGCGACATTCAAGGGACCGACGCCGGTCAGCGTCGAGTAGTTCGTCTGGGTCAGAAGGCGAGACGAGACGAAGACGAGACAAGAAACGAGATAAAGAAAGCAAACGGAGTGAGAGTAAGGAACGCAGGAAGGAGCGAAAACGAGAGAAGAAGGAGAAGAAGAAGGTTTGTTCTGCTCTGTCGCTTTTCTTTGATAGTGAACGTGGTCTACAGAGAAAGTATGGGCATGGTTCCGGGCCGCAGTGGGGAAAGTACGGTGTGATATCTGAGGCTGAGTAAGTGATTTGTATCCTGCAGGAACATGTTCTAACAACGATTATTGCTCAGTATATTCTTGAAAGGACCAGAGTTTCATGCCTGGCTTGTGGAAGAACGTAAGATCAATCCTGAAACCATATCTAAAGATCAGAATAAGAAGGAATTCCTTCGCTTCGTGGAAGACTTCAACACTGGTGGGACCACATTCCTTCGGTTCTACCTTGTATCTCTTACGTTGTTTCGTCACAGCAACGCTTCCACACGAAAAATATTACCACATGGAAGCATACGAGCGTCGTATGAATGCACTACGACAGGGCGAGTTTATCCCGCCTTCGGATGATGCGTATGATCCAGATGCCGACTTGAAGGCCATCAGCGGCGCGCATAAGAAGAAAAGAGATGCTGAGAAGGAAACCTATCTTAGCAAGGAACATCTTCTTGAATTGCGACGAGTACAGCAAGAGCGTGTGGAGGTTTGTTTCTTGTACAGCGGCTCAAGTCTTGTTCACTGATGTCCATATATAGGCGGGCAAGATGAAGCTGTTGGGTATGGAAATTAAGCAGAATATGGGTGTGAGGATGGATGGGACGATGTTCGATGATTGAGTGCGTCGACAGGATCTAGGATGATGAGAGTATTTGGCCACTTTTGGCAGCATCTGCTAACATGTGTATTAACGAAAGCGTATCTGAATCAACGCCAACCCTTCAGATTGAATAAGGCACTTGGGAGAATATGAAGGAAGAAGACACGGTCGACGAAAGTTGCAAGACAAATTATATCTGTTTCAGATCAGGATAGGAATGCGCACTGCGTACCGTGATCTACCTGCATGGTGAATCAGGATCAAGTCAATTATCCAATGGGTTGTAACATGGGGGAGTCTTCAGCAAGCGTCGAATCATTTCCGCAATCATTATGCCGAGCCCTGACTGTTGACTCACTCGTCCTCGTTATTCTTTACCTCGAGACAACCTTTTCTTGGGCGCATTCATTGAACAGATCTTTGCTTCTCATGATTGTCTTCTGAGTGACATCACTGACTCTGCTGAGGCCAGAACATGTTTCCCTTGGAAAAAGTGACAAAGAAAGCTGTCATGCTACTTCCATGTCATTTTTTGATGGGAAATACATAAGCAATTTCTTGTAGTAAAAGTAAGGAAATTATATACATTCATCCAAACCATTTCCTGCAACAAAATGATATCCAGAAACAGCATGGAGATTTTTCTAATATTTCATTAGATATTTCTTTAGAAAAAATAAATTAATTTACTTTCAAAGTATGTATCAAAAGACAGGACCTTTTTCTTTCTAGGTTTTTTCTTAGATAATTTTATCCTTTTTCTTCCATAAATGAGAATTGTGAAGTCAAAACAAAGTTTTTACGCCACCAATGAAGGAATCTAAGTCAAGTTGCGGCAAACAATCACGTGAAGACCTAGAGAGGAGGCAGCAGTGGAACCGTTTCGCATCTTGCGAAACTCCACTTTGACCGCCTCCCTCTAGGTAAGGTTCACAAAAACCACTGGCAGAACCTCCACTAACGGACCAGCAAAATAGTCATATTGTTTGCCAAAACCAGGATATATACTTAATTTGTCGAAATTATTTGAACTTCGTTCATCGGACTAGTCCTCATCCACGTTGGAATTGCCACCACATGAGCTCACATGGGAGAAACACCGTTCTTTTTCCCGCCGAGCAGTCCGGGGAGTCAGTTACCCAGACAACAAGTCAATTGAAACAGGCGACCATCAGAGAGAGTGGGGAGACCAACCTTACCTTGGACACCCAAACCCCTATTACTCCGACTGGGTCTGAGCGTGCAATCGTCGAGCAACTGGAACAGTGCATTGAATTGTTCAGACGTGGGAAGCAATCTAAGCCAATTGCCATTACCACCATCGTCAACTCCGCAAACTCCAGCAGCATCCCAGCCAATGCCAGACAGGACACCATCAACAGTTACCTCGCCTTGCTCGATGAAGTCGAAAAGAAAGCTAAGTCCCTGCAGAAGAGAGCCAGATGACATGAAGCGACCCAGACTGTCGCTGGAGCAAACACAGGAGCTGAAGACAATGTTAGAGACGGTAATTCTCGATTGGGGAGAGCAAATAATGAGGAGCGATCTGGAGGTGACCCAGAGTCCAACCGTGGAGTCCTACATGGACAGAGAGGAAATGAACAATCTCCATCACCCTGCACGGTTGACTGACTCACTGACAAATATGTTCAATCAATTCACAAAGGGGTCTCCCAAAAGGATAACGACAGCAGCTTGGAATTAGAGGGAGGAGAGTCGTCTGAGTCTTCTGATGAGAATAACGAACCTGCATCGAAAAAAAGAAAGGTTAGCCCCAGCAAGATGTCTTGGTATGACCAAGAGAAGCTTGCTAGAAAGACTAGAGACCCGAGGTATGCAGCCAACCGTAAACTCCTCTGTCGCTACATGCGCAACCCTGGAAAGATCAAGCGCCAGATCCTCACCTCCTACACCGCACCAGCCGACTTTCCAAACTCCGAGTGGGACAAACTCCTCAGGGGAGAACCTGCCTGCTTCGACACAATATACAGTTCGATCGGACATTTGGGAGCTCCTCGAGAGAAATGAGGGCATCTCGGAGGTCGTGAGCTCATCCTTGGCTACAGCGCTCCAATTAGAAAAGTCCAAAGCAGCGGACAATGGCTTGTCGCCACAAACATCTATGCCAAAGCCTTATGTTATGCTTTTCCAGAATGTGGAGATGAGTTTGAGCACCATACAAGCAGGATCCTCAACTTGTTCGCAGCCAAGCATGAATCTGCCCATGGCAAAGTCATCGCCTACGACAAAGCAGTCAGAGCCAGGGTTGGAGGAGGGACAAGAATCCTACTCACAGACGAACATGAATTCCTTGACTTATGTGACTCCACACTCCATGTTGATGGGATCAACTACGGAAGCAAAAGACCATCAGGGTCAGGGATTGGCAGGAAAAGTGACAGCACAGGAGGGAAACCGGCAATTTGCAAGTGATGGAACACCACCAGGGGATGCCCCTTTGATTCCTCCTCCTGTTACTGGTCCCATGCCTGCAAGGCGTGCGGGGGTGCCCATCCCAAGCACAAATGCTCAGAAGCTGGCAAGAATTGAAGCCGTAAAGGACTGCAGATCAAAGTATCTCTGATACAATTATTACAACTACTGTTCCAGCCCACCGTCAACTACTGCAGACTGGTCTGAGTCAGCAAAGCCATTACCAGGGCCACCCAACACCGAACTCTCAAACAAACGATCACTCAAAACTCTCGCTGACCACTCAGAATTATTCAAGATTGTGACACCCTTGAACATCGATCGCCTTGAACAACTCTTGAAAGAACACCCAAATAAGAAATTTGTCACGTCAGTCATTTCAAGCCTCAGAAATGGATTCTGGCCATTTGCCGACATGAGACCAGACACCTACCCCTCAATCTGTGACATGTCCTCAAGCACCCCAAAGAACCCTGCAGAGGCAGATTTTCTGAGGACGCAAAGGGACATTGAAATAGAGAAAGGGCGATTCTCACCAAGCTTTGGCAAGGACCTTTACCCTTCAATGACAAGCTCACCTATCTATGCAGTGCCCAAACCGCACTCAAATGACTTCAGACTAGTCACGGACCTCACAGCGGGGCAATATTCGCTCAACTCAATGATCTCACATGAAGACATTGCGGGTTTCCCACTTGACAACATGAGGCACTTAGGTGATCTACTATTGCGAATCTGTGAAATCTCAGATCAAAGGTTGCTCCTATGGAAGTCAGACGTTGTGGAAGCTTATCGCCTCATCCCAATGCACAAGTTGTGGCAGCTAAAGCAAGTCGTGACAATAGATGGACAACGCTGATGACGCCCAAAATTGTACCTTGTGGTGTCAGGGTAGGCAGTCACAAGGCTGGTAGCGTTGGGCTTGCTAAGTGAGGCAAGTCGGGCAGGGTCCCAGAAACAGGTTAGCGGAGTGCTGCGGTAAGGGAAGTGGTGAAAGGAGTCTTAGCGTAGTAGTTGCCAAGGGTTGAGTGCCTGCCGTAGTTGCAAGGCGGAGAGATTACTGGAACACTGGCGTAGGTCCAGCGGTGAGACAAGGACACCGTACAAAAGTGCGCTTGGCGTAGAATAG